>VDFB02161705.1:0-10248 GCA_007258455.2 Sequoia sempervirens
TGAAAGAGAAGTTTTTTTATTATATATATTATTATTATCATTTTTGTTGAATATTTTTGAAGGTAAGAATTTGTTTAATTTTAATTAGTATTTTAATTTCTCATGGTTTTCATGGTTTATATGAGTCAAATCAACCAAACCACCTAACATAGGGGGCTAGGGGTGAGAACTCACAAAAATATATCACCTCAAGTACATGAGAAACTTATCAAGACAATCAAAGTATAGTGGAAATTTTATTATAATGGGTTACAAGACCCGACCTTCTTTGTTAAGAAGGATGAATGAAAAATCTTTTAGTGCATATACATTTTTTAGAATAAATACAACATTATTGAGGATCTATTCATGGTGAGCCTTGAGAAGGAATCTCATATAACACACAAGTCATGGTGCATAGTGCATTCCACCATTGGTTGAACAAATTTTGATTGAGTCAGGACTTTGAACCCACCTCCTTCATGCTAACTTGCTTGAATATGTAAATTAGTTGATTTAAAAAATGCAAAGAGATAGATCTTAAGATTAGATTTCATTTCTAAAAAATGACTTGATCTCTTGCTACAAGGGTAGCATACCATGCATGCAATGATAAAAAGTGCATTGGCCTGATACTCCATAAGAGTTTAAACATGGGCAACCTTGATAGCTTACACTTGAATATGTATGTACAAGAGGATTATAATAAATCATAGATTTAGTAAACAAAGAACAACCCCCTAACATTGAACAACGCCACCAGCTACCGATCGCAGACATGGTCATTTTGTGTCAATGCTCAAGTGCACATGAATATCTATGAAACCTTAATCATTACCCTTATTGAATGTATAATTAACTCTCATTAAATCAAGATTCAAAGTTTCACACAATTGATTAGGATTTGGAATAGAGAAAACATAGAACTTGGTAGGTAATTCTGTATAGAGATTGATAAGGTTGAAAAAAAAAAAAGGTTACTTGGTCTATAATTCTCCACAAAGATAGCTAGGGTTGAAAACAGTGAACTTGGTAGTGCTTTTTATGTTGATACTCTGGAAGATCATAGATTGATACACTTGCAAGAGACCTAGGCTAGGCTATAATTTATTTTTTTCCTACTATGGTTTGATCCATTTTTAGTGCCTAGAGTGTACCAAGTGTGCAAAGTTGCCTTATAGTTGAGAGGACGTATTTCTTTGTTTACCAATTACAGTTGATTCCATGAAGCAAAGAAAACCCTAATGTTGTAAACAACACAATTTGAGTAGGGGCTACAAATAACAATAGGTTCAATTGAAATTTTGATACTAAACAAATAGTTAACAATCTCTTGTAATTTTAACAATTGAATATTCTTTGTCACTATGTTTTTTTTTCAATATTCAAACTACAGGAATTGTGTTTTTTTATTTGTTGTATTTTTTTATTTAATTTTAGAATATTTTTAATAAAAGTAATGTGCATTTTGAATTTTAAAAATTATTCTTGAATGAGCACTTTTTTTTAAAATTTGTTCTTTGGATTGTGCATTCCTACAATTTTGAGGGACTACAGAATCATATATTTATAATGTTAATGTAAAGTTGTAACCATTAACTGTGAATGTAATGACGATAAAAATTTAGTGGGAAACAAAGTTGAGCTAGTGCATGTTGTAAAAGGGGAAAGTTTGTTTCTTTACTAGCTTAAGATTTCAACTAGTCTCTACAACAGACAAGACTTAGGCAACATTAAAGATTACTATTTATGATAGTTAATTAGCAATACACCTAATCTTGTCTAAATGTATCCCTACTAAATTAAACTGTGTATATTCTTTAGACAAAAATACTGAGCTGGGAATAGAAATAGGAAATACTAGAAATAGAGATAGAAGAAACATAAACAAAGTACAAAAATGAAAACCTAGAGCCTTGAGGGTTATGACACAAAATATGGAAGAAGACTAGTTTAGATGGTGTGCAAAAAATTGTACTATTTTTTTAAGCATGTAGGGTTGGAGAGGCTTTTTTTTTGGCAGAAGCATTTTTGTGTTAAATTTTGTTTCATTATACTTTTGAAATTGACAGTATATGCAACATGGTTTAACACTAAAAATGATTTGGCTAAAATAAAAATTTTCTAATGCAAGTATCCATATCATAAACATGATAATGCATATTTCAAGAATACAAAGCAAAATCCCTTAAATATTCAAAAAATAGTATTTGAGTCATTTTTCATTATGACAAAGCAAAATTAGAACAATTGTTATTTGTAGTATCAAATATTGATGGTATTTGTATGTAGATTTATTAATAATTTCCCTGTTGCACATTGCACCAAAGTTGTTTTGTGCATAAATTTTTTTCAAGACCTTTCCTAACATTATTATCCTTTTCAAAGGGTGTACAAAATTAATTTGCATAACCTTCCTCTTGAAGCACAATGTTTAATGCATTTTGAATCAATGCTCACCAAACTTTGGCTAACTCCACTTTTATCTCATTGAATGCAAATGAGAAAAGTAGAGTTAGTGAAGGTGTGGTGATAATTGAGTGGAATGCATTCAATGTTGCTTCAAGAGGAAAGATAGACAAAGTCCTATGTACTCTTTCTTAAATGGATAGTAAGTTAGGGAAGTTTGAGAAAAAGTTGGATGGATAACATAATTTTGGTGCTATTTGTTGCTGGAAAATTACAAAGTTGAAGTAATCAAAATATGGCATAACAAGCCAAGGTTGATTGTCTATGTCATTAAAGCACTTGTCTTGATCAACTCAACATTTAACCAAGGCTAGCACCCAATTAGCACTACCAAACACATAACTCTATGAAGTAGATGGTGATAATACAATGAATGCTAGACATATGCTTCTTAGAATATGAATCTAAAGTGTCTTTTGTTCAAGAAAATCAAAAGGCTTGAGGTAAACAAAAGATAGTCTTGTGGTTAGACTCAAGAGTTGTGATATTCCCTTCAGCATATGAGTTATAACTAATTCTTCTTTAAGTATCATTGTACATTGAGATAGGAAAGAAATTTGAGCTCACCTATCTAGTTAGGTACATGTAGTAGGCTTGTGCAAAAGGAAACGTCAAGAAAATAAACTCTTAAGCCTTTTGAGATAGAGGAATTTTATTAGTATCCATTTTTTTACTAAATCATGGAGCTGATTAAGCGCAAGGGTGTAGCACACAAAGGTATTTTATAATGCATTTCCATAACAAATACTATATGTCCTAGACAAACATGAATATAGCAAAGTACAAGTGGTAGAAGAGAATGTCAACTAGATCCTAATGGAGGAGAGAGATGGAGACATGGAGCAAACAATTGGAAATAAGGCCTATGCAAACTTTTTATAACTTCATGGCAATGTGACTTATAAATGATTGGAAGAAGTTATAATCCACACTTCTAAAATTTTCAGGGTCTGATAATAATATGATCCAATTAAAAAATAGTTAAAATCCCTCCATTATTTAATAAACAATATCTCATTAGTAGAACAGTAAAGTCCTTCAATAGAAAATGAATAAACTACACTCAATAGGAATTTGTATCTTTCCAACTGGAAAAGATGTTAGCATGAATGTGCTAATTTAGGGACTTCCACACCTTACCAACCATTCAGGTGTTGCCCAAAATTTTCTTGGTCAAAAATACAAGATGAGAAATACCAACAATGGAAAAATACAAGAAACAGTTGTTTAGTTTCAACTTCAACTACAATATAGGTGCCCTTATTATTATGATTGAAAGTGAAGTTGCAAAAATGTCTACCATTAAATTTCATATAAGTTATAGGAATGAAATTTTATGTGAGTAACTAGAAAGCATTTTTTTTGTAACTCTCTTAAGCAATATATGTGTGGTCAGGTAGCTCTAGCATGGCTAGACAAGCTCACACTAACCAGTATGGTATAAAAGGTATTCTCTCATGAAATTTCAATCTGGACCATAGTTGAAAAGATTGGTTTTCCTTGTAGTTGTAATGGCCATGATCAACTTAACCTGAGTAGTTCACAGGTGCAAACAGGGAAGTTGTTGACAGTCATATACCATATAATGCAAGGGTGTATGTCTAGCCTTTTCACTATAATTAATGATCATCAAAGGCATTTTTGCATGAAATTTCAATGTGGGCCATAGTTGAAATTTTTTAATTGACTTAAAACTCTATGATTTTACAAGAAATATTTTAGGTGTTATGTCATTGAAATTCTATTTTTCCAAATAAGTAATTGAAAATTACTATAAACAATGTAACATTCTAACAATTTGTCATTTCTAAGAAAGCTATTTCTCATTAGAATGCATGTCTAAATCAGTCATCTTTTGCAGTTGAATGACATCAAGATAAGAGAATGAGAAATACTACAAATGTTGACAATGGCTACACGATAAGATGATGTCAATGGGATTTGCAATACTAATAATAGAAATATTGATCCTCTTTGCAATGCCCCTCTATGATTCACCATGGTAGTGTTGTACGTTTGTGATTTGGTACGTCTTTGTTATCACATGTATTGTTTGGTATTTTGTCCATTTGATTAAGTTGGCCGGTAGACGCTTTTGATTAAATTATTACATTAAAATAAAATTATTGAAATGTAAAAGGCATTGTGATAACTAAAATAAATTATTTAATATAATTATGGCTTTGATAAAATAAAATATTATTAATGATTTTACTTAGTCTAAATAAATTAAAAGTATGAGTAATATTTACAAAATACTAAAATAAATAAGGTTGTGCAAACAAATTAAAAAGAAAGATTAAATTAACAAATAAATTATCTTAAGTTGATTTAGTATGTGCAATAAATAAGGATACGTATATAAATAAATATGTTTAAAAAGTGGCAGTTATCAAGCAATGGGAGATTAATAAAATAATTAAAATTAAGGAGAGAGCATACAGTAACAGATGGTGGAGTAGTAAATAAATTAGTTATTTGCTAAAAGAGAAAAGGGGCTTGTGAGAATATCTAGAAGAACTAATCTTGTTTCTTCTTCGTGAATTTTCTATTTTTGGAGGCTTTTGGAATTGGGTTTCTGCAGTGTTTGTTGAGATTTTTGAAGTGTGTTGAAGCTGCAAGCTGGAAGTGGTGAGCTCAACATCAATTTTCACTCTGGAAAGCAGGAGAAACCAGGTTCCTTTGCTAATCTCAATTTTAAATCTGTAGAAAATGGATATGGAGTAATTGTTCAGTTTGAAACAAAACAATTTCTTGTTAAATTCTGAGTTGTGTGATTTAATAAATTCATTTTCTGGGATATTTAATTGCAACTATAGCAAAACCCATTTACTCTTACTTAGTTCAGCCTTCTGCCTACTATTTGGCACTACTACTGTTATTGAAAGTCTTTTTATGCAGTGATTTGATCTCCCTCCCTTCCGGATTGCATTTGTTTGAAAGTGTTTAAAGTCATTTCAAGAAATCCAATTTGAGCATTCACATTGGCGAATGGTTGTTTTAGGCTTTCACCATTTTTTGTGGCACCATGCACTCGGTTTCTTTTATTACCTGATTATTGATGCATGCATATTTATTCTACTTTTCATTTCAAGAAATACTCTTTTCACTGTGTTTCGATTTACACTTGGACTTCTTTTGAGCATTTTTTATCTTCTTGTCTCAAGTTAAGCTAAACCAACATTCGGCACCCTAGTTCCTTACGAGGGCTACACCAAATGAGTTTGAAATATTATCGAATGTCTATAATCCTGTAGCACCTTTTCTGAGAGCATACAATCTTGTGTCATATTGTAGGTTTGATTTTATCTTGATATACTCATATGAAATGGATTTATATGCCTTGTAAAGGGATATCTTGGTGTTCGATGCCTGTGTCACATACTTATTTATGTTCTATATGATTGCTTTTTAATCCCTGGCACACAGCTTGAAGGCTTGGTTTTCTGGTATTTAATTGACTTGAACCATCAATTTTTGTCACTGTCCATATTTCTAAGAACATGCTATAAATTTAGCTTGGGACTGAATCCTTGTCTTTCACCGGTGAATGCAATACTATATGTTATATTGTGGCTCGTGTTTGATAGCCCGTATATCCAATGATTTTGTCAATAATCAAAAACACCCCTTTATGGCTATTGATGCAACTACATATATACCACCTTCCTTTTTGGAAATCATGTTGTATCTTCTGTTTAAATCTCCTCATAAACTTTTGTTTGGGTTGTAGTATCTGCAAAGCAAGCTTAATCTTTAAGAAACATTTGATGCTTTCTTGCAATCGATATTTGGTAATAACTATTCTTTTTACTTAGTCTCTAAAAATGTGTTTATTTGCTTTCAATGCTACATGTATATATAATCGCATATTATAAATGCATGCATTTTGCCCTATTTCACTATATTTCATCATATATTGTGATCCGTATTTGGACTTGTAGTTGTATGTTTATATATATATATATATATACTGTTTTATGAGTATATGTTTATATATTTATACATCTATAGGAACATTTGTATACAAAATTTAGATGGTTAAAATCTATATTCAGATAATTGTGTTTATTTATTTAAATATTAGAAAAGTATATTTCTGCATTTTCATGAGTGAAAGGCCAAAATTAGATCATGCATTATATTGACAATTCTAAAATATTATTATGAAGATTTTATCTTAGTATAAGAATCTTTAATTAGGTGAGAACCTAGTTTCCTTTGTTGACTTCGAATGTAAACTGATTTATAAAAAAGTTTGTTTAATAGTGTTGCAAGGGAATGTAATTTTATGTAAGGGTAAAATGTTAGGAAAAGTTATTCAAGTTAATTTTCTGATTAAATGACAACGGTGATTGATTACTCTATATGACTGTGTTGATTATTTGCTATGTTATCTAATTAATTAGAATTTGGTTGTCATTGGTAATCTTAATATTAGGGTTTTCACATTAACTTGGATAGAGAGGATAATGATGTAGTTGCCTTTAAATAAAGTTATTTGTAGTAAATAATCTATGGAAATGAACTAATTGGTTAAGTTTAAATGAATGAAAGAAAGTTAGTGGTTAAGTAATGAGCTTAGAAAATGTGAGAATAATATCTCCCATGGACATTTTGTTGTAGTTGTTCTATTATTAGTTATTGTGTAAGTTGTATTCATGATTGAAACATTTATTTGTTGCTCATCTTATTTGACGTGTTCAATTAGTAAAATGAGGAGCTTTGATTAAACTAAGGTTGATTTTGATTTTAAGTTGATTTTTTGTTATAAGGGAGTCCTTGTGTGAATTTTTTTTTTTTTAATGAATGAAGTTGATGATCCCCTTGATGATGTTTCCACTCTTGTTTCATTATAGTTGATGATGAGTGTTATTTGTAAATGATCTTTTCTGATCATGATATTGTCATTTCTTTGGTGGAGAGTTATTGTGCACCATGGTTAGTTGGACTTCCATAGGTTGGGGAAAGAGTTTTCTTTATGATTGGCTTCTCATGTTGATTCTTTGTGAACATTTGATTCGATACTTGATTTATGATTATATGTGTGTTTTGGCGTTGCACTATGGAATTGTTATTTGTGGAGAATTTGTGTGAGTCGGTGCATGCCTTGTTTTATGTGATAATTCATGTGGCTTTTTATGTTGTGAAAGTTGGCCTACCCAGTTAGTGGATTGTAGAGTCTTTTTGTTGCTAGTAAGGGGAGTGGCTCTGAATGGGGGTCTGATGCACAAAGTGGTAGGTCTAGGGTAACTCATTGAGAGTTTTTTTAATCATTGATAACCTAAAATAAATTAGGGGGTTGGGTAGTTCACATTAATCAAGATAATGCCTCACTCATGGCTCAAGTGCTTGTTCAGGCTTGAGATGAGTGGGAAGGCTTGGAATGGAAAGATCAACTGCTTTGTCCTTTTGGAAGGTATGGTGATCCTAACAGATGAGTTTGTATGAGGGTCTGGTGGTTGGTAGAGGTGGCTAGGGTAACCCAGGATGGGGGTCTGGTAGCCTAGGAAGGTTACGCCAGGGTAAACCATAATAAGCTATGTGATGACACTCCTCCCTATAGCAACCTAGCATTCCCTTGTCTTGTGTTCAATTTGTTGTTGTGTACCTTTGGAAGCGGTGTCATTATTGTGAGTTTTTTGTGGTATTTGTATGGAGTCATGTTATCCATTTTGTGTCGTGCTACTTTCTTCTTGTTTGCTTTGGTGGTCGGACCTTATCATTATATCCTAGCATGGGGGCTGGACCTTAAGGTTCCACATGGTTGGGTGGAATGTGCCATGCACTCCATTAGGTTCCTAGTTGATGTTCGGAGCATGGATATGTAACCTAATGCAGAGATTCTAGATCTTGTACCAAACTTGAGTTAACGTTAATGTTATGTAATGTAATCATTTTAGTTGAATCTTATCATGTATTTGATGTATCCTTACCATTGTTATAAGGGAGGATTTGATGTAAACTTGTATACAATTTAATAATCTACCCCATATATGGGAAGTTGTAACAATACTGGTTGATTTATAATGTATGATCTTTAATGGTGTTTTATTTGTGGAAATATATATATATATAATGCAGTGGATGTAAATGAACTCTTGTTGTAGTTATTTTGTGATTTATGTTTAGTTTAGATAATTTAGGTGTACATAATGCAGTCATGGCACCCTGAAGGACACAGTTAACTTACAAAAATACATATAGATTACATCCTAGGGTGGGTGCATGAAGTTGGGTACCAATTTTCTGGCCACTTATGATTTTTTTTTAAAAAACGTGCTCGCGTTATAACATGCACACACTATTTTGCATTAAAAACAAAGAAAAAGGTGAAATTATTTGCCTTGGAATACCAACCCAAAGGCTTGGAGGGCATTCCCAACAAGGCCAGAGACGTGTTTTTGCAAATTCTATAATTTTTCACATAATTGGGTCCGTGTTCACCATCAAGATTGCATTTAGTTCAATATTCACAAAATTGAAAACATGGGTAATGTTAGGTTCTCTCTTAGCTATCCAAAGATGTAATTTTTTTCACTTTTCAACAATGTTAAGCCTTTCATCCATAATTTCTTTTGTTTGTATGTCTGTTTTTTTCCAAAAAGTAGTGTTTAGTATTTTTTTTGTTATAAATTAACCATTCATCAAAATTTAAAATAAATTACATTTTTAGAAACTAGACTCCATTCTGCAAATTTTTTTTTCTTTAAAAAAATCAATTATTTTCAAAATTTGTAGGGGAACTGACCAAAATTACGCTTTTTAGGAAGTGCTTGAAAATTAGTAAAAAAATAAATATTCATTAAAAATTATCAAAAATTTGCACCAACTAGATGTTGTTATTAGCTAACCACATTTGTGCTTGATTTTAAAAATACTACAAAAATTTCACCGTGCTCGGGGTTGTACAAGAGTTGCTATGTTATGTTTTTCGACAAAAACAACACCAATTTACAATACATACCTCTTACTGAACCCATAATCTCAACCATTTCAAAGAAATTAGTAGTTTAGAAAGTAGACTTGGAGCACTTGATCCTTGTTTTTGTTCCATGTCAAATTTTGAGTTTTACAACTACCTCAATTTCCACGTCCAAGGTCGACATTTCACGATTTCAGAAAGCGGCCATAAGCCCCTTTTAGGAACCATCTTGGCACTTACCCCATGTGTTATTGTTAGTATGATCTATATGTTGATTCACTTTAAAAAAAAATTGTGTCATAATTATTAGTTAGTTGTGTTATCCTCTGGGGTTTCATGGTAGGGCATTACACAAGGTGGGTGAAACCACAATAGTGGTTTACAATTTGATGGAGGAAGGAAAATTGAGAAAAAATGACCCAATGGCAAAAAAATGGTTTTAGGGGTTTGCATGAACCTACAAGTTCGACCGAACTATAAAGAGTTCGAATGAACTAGGGTTCGAGCGAACCCATTAATTATTGGGCCCACATTTTCCACCCAAAAAATAAAGGAAAAATCCATATTAAAGGAGGTTCGAATGAACCCTGTTTCGCTAGAACCCCTGGTGGTTCGCGAACCCCCCTTTTCCCTAATTTTTTAATTTGTTCACACAAAAAACTTAAATTTTTACGCTTTGAAGCTCCGGCTGAGGATGAAAATGGGGGAATATTTAGAAACCAAACTTGGAATCAGGTAGTCTTCAGAACAAGCTATCCAATGAATATAATTTTAATATGTTTTGGTTTTATTATGTATTTGTTTTTTTAGTTTTATTAAACATAGGTTTTTCATCGAAAATGAAGGTCTTTGTTCTGCACATGTGGAAAAATAGC
>VDFB02161706.1:0-37193 GCA_007258455.2 Sequoia sempervirens
GAGCCAATTGAACTTGTGGCAATAATATTGATGAGTGGCCAATGTTTGATATCAGTCCACCCGTCCATGATGATGGAGCATCCGACCCTTATCAAAGTTCATCTCATTTATTTCATCAACACAATCACCTTAGAATATTCTCTATCAAGGAGGGTGGTGCGTAGTTTATGTTCTCCAAGTGGGACAAATGAGAGACCAACAATTATCACATCTTTGAACACTTGTTTAAAATAGGGAGAACATGCCACATGAAATGGTATGCCATGAGTATAAAAAAAATTAGAAATAAAAGACTCGGCCACCTCTTGTGATTGTATGTTAAACATTCCCACAATACTGGTAGTTCTTTTCTTTCCTTTGGTAAAAGTAGAACCCTCTCCCCTTTGAATTCCAACATCCATGGTTCCCATAGGAAATAACAAACTAGTGATGCAAGAGCATCCGAGTACAGGCATAATCTGCATCAACCAAAAAAAAAGTTTTATATTGAATTGTCATTTCAGTTTTGGCATTTGTTTTCTTGTGCAATTCCATTTTGATTTCAATGGTCAATTTGACGGAGTTTGATCGACATTATTGTCATCGATTGACAAAATGTCATGTTTCAATTTTAATTCCAATTTGGCATTTTAATGTTGCCCTATTTGGTGAATTTGATTTGTTTGATTATGGTTATTTTAACAAGACATTTAGTTATTTAGTTTACCAGACGATTTCCTCATTAGTTTGAATGACAGATTGATCAAGGCAAATGTTTATTCATTTCTAGAGTTTATTCATCATGGGAAATTTAAAGAGCAAAAAGCACTTAAATGAATGGGCCTGTGCATAGGGAAGTTGGAGGGGTGTAGCCAAAATAAAATAATGAAAAACATAAAATATATGAAAAGAAAAGAAAATTGGAATGTGAATGGACATCAAGGAGAGAGAAGGGGCGACACCATATCCGGTAAGATATGTATGAAGAACAAGAGGATGGCGTCAGATTAAGGGAGAAGATAGAGAAGTCGTCGGGGGCTGCATAAAGGGAAAAGGAGGCTGCGCTGAGAGTTAAGAAGAAAGCTGCGCCAAGGAGTTAGAATTTGAAGGTGCAGAGAAGGGGGATTCGCTACCCATGAGTCTCTTTATTCTCAAGAGATTCTAAAGGGAAAACTGCCCTAAACTACATCAAGGAACAAAGTGAGAGTTCTAGAATCAGAAAGAGCAGGTCACAAAGGTTTTTTGGACAAATTGACGAACTCTCGGCCAAAGGATGACAATGCAGCGCGCTGGCGTCTCGTACGGACCAGAAAGCAAGTTTGTCACAAAAAATAGCAAAGTGACTACTAGCGATATAATTATCGAGAACTTCCAAAGTACAGGAAAATAACAAAATACAATAAAACTGAAATAAAGTGAAGTATAGATGATAAAGTTAAAGAGTAGAAAGAAAGAAGACACTCACAAAAACCCAAGAAATGAAGCCTCCAACAAATGAATGTCTTCAACACCTGCATGTGTAAGATTTGGAGAAAGTGTTGGGGCTGTATAGGGGTTTGCCTCAGTCAACCCTCATTTTGGTGTTCCCACCTCCATGGACAGCCAAATAGATAGAGAGAAATGAAGTATACGATGAGTGATAAAAGTAAACCCCACTCAAGGAGGAGAACCCATAACAAAAAATATAGGTGATAAAAGCAATCCCCGCTCAAGGAGAACCCGTATCACAAAATATAGATGCAATAGGTAGGGGATGTGTGAAATCCCAAGATGCTTGCAAGCACAAGGAAAGAGAGATGTCAACTGCAAAGCTTAAGGGAGCCAACATGAGAGCAAAGATAGCTGCAAGAGCCAAAAAAGTTGTAAAGAGTGCTTGAAAGTGCTATTGTAGTGAGCTATGGAGAGTTGTGCAAGCAAGATAGAAGGATGGGAGGAATGTCAAGATAGAAGCCAAGAGGTAGAAGAAGCTGACCAAATGGATTGAAAAGACAACTTTTAAAGAAGGAAAAAAAGCTTCTTGAGCCATTTCAAGGTGTCCCCAACCATTACCACCAACAAAACTTGCTGACAAGTGGCAAACATGCTTGGAAGCGATCATTTGGACGTCAAAATGTCATAGGACGCTAGCATGGAGCATTAAATGGAGAGGACCATGCCATAGTAGTTGCATATGGGAATTGCAGATGGAATAAGAGAGGTTGTGCTATGAATAGAGGCAAATCTAGAAGAAATAGAGGCATAAAATGTATACATAATAAAAGGCAGATAATGCAGATTGAATGAGAAGTGAAACAATTAAAATGTAATGTAAGAGATGTAGAATAGTTTAGATAACTGAGAGGGGGGGGTGAATCAAATATTATAAAACAATTTTCTTGACTTGATTAATCTAGAGCAAACTTAAATCAATCTTATAATAATATAACAGATATGAACATGAAAGCACATAACAACACCATGCACAAAGAATATTAGAATTTATGTGGAAACCCAAGAAGGGAAAACCACGAAGAATGCTAATTCTCAATTATAAAAACACCGGTTACGGTGACACCAGTTAAGGTGATTTTTACAACGGCTTGCTGCCAAATTGCTCACTGCAGGTAAGGCTCACTGCCGATGGGCTCACTGCTGACTATTACAGCCAAAGATTAAAAGGCTCACTGCCAATAGAAAACAACTCACTGCCAGAAGAGTGATGAAAGGCAATCCACCACTAAAATAACTGTCACCAACAATGACATCAGATAGAATCTTATTGTTTGTTGCCTCCAATTGTATACTTTCACACACTTCAATATGTCTAGATTTTCACATTCATCACTTGCTTTCATTGAACAGAATCAACTTTTACTTATACCATTCCATGCTTCCATAAACTCCTAAGTCAGCCAAACACAATGTCTTCATAATCTCCTAAGTCGGCCAAACACAATTTGAATTAGGTCACCACAAAACATTCCCGTGATGAAAAGGAATGAAACGTGGACCAATTAGAACCTCCTCACTCAAATCAACACGCTACATATTAACCATGATATCCAAAAATAGAATTTACACGTTATAATGCAAACAATGTTCTAGGGCACATTAGCCAATTTCTAGATCAGTCCGGACCCATAAGAGTGTATCTCATTGTGTTGCAAAATGAATGGGAGCAGGACAAGCACGACCAAAGATAGATCATCACGGCACAACAACCGGAGCACACCAATCCGGATCACCAAAGCATCAAAACCGAACTTTAATCAATCAACCAAGATATGTTGACATCAATGACAACCATTAATAACAACAATCAACATCATCACATTCCAACAAGAGATGGCACAGGAACAATAAAAATGCAGATTGTAAATGCTTGGATTTGAGCATAGTGGAACTAAATTGTAAATAGTTTGTGAAGTAAATTGTTTGGATGAAAGTAATAAAGTGATACAAATTTTATTGCCCTCATTGTTTGTCAAACTTGAATTTGAATGTATTTGGATTTGATTTTAAATTGACAAATGAAATTGTCAATTCGATCTGTCATTGGTTATGGTAGAGGATTTGCCATGTAATTTGTGTTTGGATATGGTGATATAGCGGAGGAGAGTGTTATTGATTTTCATTAATTGGATCAGATTTGGATGATTGTTCTTTTCTTTTCCGTCAACTAGGCTGCATACTCTCCAATGGAATTCCATTCTTTCTTGTCTCCCCCTCCATATGCAATCTAGTTATCTCAACCTTCTTAGCTAGAGTTAGTCTCACAACCTTTTACCCTTTGTCCACCTAGCCAAAAAGGATGAGAATAAACTCTAGGATAGCTGCCCCTATAGTCTTTGTTGCACAAATGACATAGCCATACTCTACTCCCCCCTAAATACTTTTTCTTATCCTTGTCTATTTGTGATGCAAATTGTAAGAGAGGGTTTTTAGGGTTAATTGGGCCTTTTGCATAGTTTTTTAGGAGTTTGGAAGTGCAATCAAATGACCTTGCTGGTCCCACTACACTCCCACTCCCAGAAGAACCTCTAGTGGCAGCTATACTTCTATGGCTTCTAGTTGTAGTTCTTTGTTGCATTTCAACTTCAATCTCTTCACTCTCACCACTCCTATGTGTCCCCATGTTGCTAAAACATCCCCTATAGGGGACAGGGGCATTTCAGACAAGGGATGAGTCCCCAAGGAGCACAAATGTATATGTTTGCTTTATTTATTTATCTAGGTTTAGAACCATACAAACCCTGGCCATACTTGTTCATGAACTAGGCCCAATTCTCAACCCGAACTCCTTCGGGCCTAGTATGGCCCTTGTAACTAGCAAACACTGTAACTTAGTAGAAACCCTCCATCACACTGAACCAAAATTAGATTATTTGAACCAAATCCAAACAGATTTGAATTAGTTTGATTCAGTGTAAGACTTTTCATCTAATGTAGAAATTTGACCCTTGTTTTTTCTTTCTTCCAAATTTCCGATTTTTTAACCTCGTAAACAAATCAAACTTTCCAAGCCTAGTAACAATGATACTTTACTGAACCTCTCAATGTGCATCCGGTGTGGGTTAGACTCTTGAATCTCCCCCTCAGGTTTTGGGAGGTGTCATGCTACAAGGCCATTGGCAACTCTATTGGTTGTTTTTTGAAGGTTGATGATGCCAATTCTTTCATGGGCCATTGGACCTTTGCTCAAATTTTGGTGGATATTGATATCTCTCTGCCTCTTCACAAAGATGTGGTTCTGTTGGTTGGGGATCATCCCTAGTCTCAACCGCTCAATTGTGAGAGCCTTACTTTTAGGTGTCCATGTTTCGCTATTGGCCACTAGGCTTTAGCTTGCTCTCTCCTACATCGTAAAGGTGTGGCTACATGGTGGAAAGATGCTAATAATGATCTCCTAATTGTTTCGCCTTCTACCTCTCCTTAAGTGTCAAAGTAAAAGGTATTTCCTAATTAATTATTTGTTTAATTATTAGGTTCCCTTTCCTCTAATTACTTAAGCTTACAGAAAGAGGACATATGTCATGATCTTGTTTTATCCTCAACAAAAGATGCACATTAATATGATTCATGCTTTTTTGGATCAATAGCTCTTGGCCTCCATAGCTTTGCTATTCTCTCTTTCTGTGATGGGTGTTTGATTGCAACTGATCCTTGGGAGTTGTGGAGTTGATTTTTTCCAACTTCCACATCATGTCAAAGCTCCAGACCTATAATCTCCTCCCCTCTTCATGAGAGATTTCGTGCCTTGAGCTATCATTCGGTGCATCCAACACCAAAACGAAGTTTTCCATTAGATTCATGCCCCCACCCCGTTTGATATAAGTGCCCATCTTGGGCAAGAAAAATAAAATATATTTATTGCTGAAGTGGCCGACCCTCTTGGAGGAGTCGCCTCCCTTGGGTGAAGAGGTGCCTTGGAAAGTATAAATAGAGGGTTCAAAGGGAGTTAAAGCAATTGATTTTCAAGGAATGTTATTAATGTGAAGAGCAGAAATAAGAGGTTATTCGAACAGATTTGTATAAAGTATTTAGGCAGAGATTTATGAGAGCTATATGAGCCCATTTGTGAAAGACATTGGAGTAAACTAATGGCAGATTTTTGAAAGAGGTTTTAGCAGATTTGAATGATGTTATGAGCAGATGTAAGGCAGATTTGTGATGCATATTGCAGCAGAAATACTAGGTAAGACAAACATAATATTCATTTGGAGGTTGGAGCCTCCTAATTGACGAGATCAGAAGGTTGGTGCCTCTCATTAGAAGAGATTAACATCTCTTGCTGGGTTGGTGCTCAGTGGTAGGAATTGGTGTCTCCAGTGGATTGGTGCCTATGAAATTTATAAGAAAGTTTTACACAAGCAATATTTTGCCGTGGTTTTCTCCCGTAAGGGTTTCCACGTAAAATCCTTTGTCTCTCATGTGTGTGGATTTTTGTGCTTGCTTCATTGTGATTATCAAAGTTCAAATTGGTAAAAGATTGATTTATATTGATTCACCCCCTCCCCCCCTCAATATAAGCATGTGTGTGTGTGTTCCATCAAATATATCATATTTTCACAGGATTGTGTAGTAAACAGTAATTTACCTTGGGCACTGTAGCTATTAAATGTCGATACCTAACTGCAAAGCCATATTTCATCCGTGCCAACATTACAGGCTTCTTATCCTCTGGATGATTGCCCTGCACCAATGAAAACATGCAAGAATCAAACAGTATAGCCCTCACTTCAAACAAAATATCCATTAAATTTAGTTATCATTTGAACTCATGTTATTCATAATTTTTAATAAATAAATGACCAACAAATTGTAATGACAATAACAGTGAGTACTAACCAGAATGATTGGA
Organism: Sequoia sempervirens; assembly: GCA_007258455.2. Taxonomy (NCBI): domain Eukaryota; kingdom Viridiplantae; phylum Streptophyta; class Pinopsida; order Cupressales; family Cupressaceae; genus Sequoia; species Sequoia sempervirens. The sequence goes on from VDFB02161706.1 coordinate 6,320, forward strand.
TATTTCAGCAGTTCAAGAGCATCCTCCAGGTTAATATTATCTATTTTACTCTGCAAAAAGAGGAACCATACAGTAAATATTAAAGCTAGCAGATTCCATAACTATCACACAATAATGTTACATTCTACACCCTACTATTTGACATAGAATTTCTGGAATATATTCACATTACAAAATTAGAATAGAAATGCTGTTGCATCTTGTGGTTGCACTCTGCATGTAGTTTTCTGATCCTCTTAGTCATTTGATGTCATCTTAAAACCTTAATATCCCCTTCACCATTCTTTCTTCATGCATGATCAAGTTAGCATAGCACCATGAAAACATCTTAGCCATTTTGACACAAATATGAGCTATAAATATTTGGATTTTAAGGTTCTAGCTGAATGAACAGTCTCTTCAAAGTCAGAACACATCAACTATTAAGTGTACATGTTTTGTCAAGTGACATTTACACTTCCCAACAGATGGCATAACTGGATAAATAAAATTTGTATGGTGGATGGAAGACAACTATTTCAAACTCACCAAGTGGCATCATCTGTCCTAATGTTTTTATCTTAAAGTTGTGACATGTTAATTGATGTTATTAGTATTTGATGAGTGATATAGTGGATAAAGAATCAATCATATTTGATACTAAGACTTGTGAATAATTTCCTTATGTAGTACACCACTCTTCTCATTAATAGATATCATGCATGCTCCCAACTACAGAAATAGTGATGGTTGTATGCTTCATCATGTTACCATCTTATTGCCCGATTTTGCAAAAGATGTGATTATCTTATGTCCATTGCAATGTCCCCTTTTTCAGGTTCTCTTGCTTTGCAGTTGGCACAAACTTTTTGGGTTTGTGTCAGCATGTTTAGAGGGGTAAATTGATGTTACCAGTGAGCTCAGGAGGTTTAGAGGAGCCATATGACGCTTTTAGATGTTATTTCTGGCATAGCAGGAAAAAACTTTTGGGGAAAAAATCAGCAAACCAAAATTATAAGATTTTTTGGAAAAATCGGGAAAAAATCAGATTTTAAAAAAATGTAAAAAATTGTAGAACAAGAGATAAAAACTTTTTTTTTTGAAATTAAAAGGCATTTCCATAGCATAGAGATATAGAGAGCAAATAAAATAAAGACTTTAACTAATGAATTGTAGAAAATAGATTTTTGTAGTTTATATTCATATCATTGATTACATTGCATTGCACATCTTTCAAACTCAAAGCATTACTTCACATTGCATAAATAATAACTAGATGTTGACAAATGACAAAATTTCAACTGCAATATAGTTTCCTACAAAGTCAACCTAAGTAGTTATGCAATTACATCACATTGCATAACTGTCATGTCACCAAAATTGTAACACCAAAATATGAAGTATTGAGGCAAAAATAAATAACACAAATATCAAAATGATAACTATGACTCAAATAAATGACTATAATAACTATATATTAGCCATCTTATTATAATTATAATTATCAAGATAATATTTTAATTATAAATATAATATTTTAACCATTATTATCTTAACCATGATTATCATAGATAAGTATTATAATTACCATAGTTGAAAAACTCAGACTCGGCAATAACTCGGCAGACCCAAAAATTTTAAAAACTCGGGACTCGGCAAAAACTCGGGGAAAAACTCGGCAATAACTCGGCAAATTTATTGAACATTTGAAAATACATAATTTTTTAAAATATTCTTCTTACTTGCAGAAGCCATGCTGTTTTAGCAAGATACCTAGCAAAAGAGAGACAAATAAACATTAAGAGATAAAAAGTGAAGTTAAACAAATAAATAAAACATATTAAAATTTAAAAATGATTGAAATTAATTAAAAAGTATGGTTTTTTGTATTAATTAAATTTCAAGGATTGTTATAACTTATTTGCCAATTACTTGGTTGCTAAAGATTTGAAATTTGAAACATATAAAAAATAAAAATGATTGAAATATTTTAATATATTAATTTTTATTATTATAATTTGATATTAATGAATAGTCAAAAAGAAATTAATAACAAAAATAATGATACTAAATTTCAAATTTTATTTTGAATTTATTTACAATATTGAAATTTCAAATTTTAATATCATTATTTTTGTTATTTTTTTCTTTTCTACTATTCATTATTATCATAATATAAATTAATATATTTCAATCATTTTTAATTTTAAGTTTTTTAAATAAAGTAAATTAAATTAAAAGTTTTCAATTTTCTTTTAATTATAAGTTAATATATTAAATTCTAAGTGTTAAAAATAAAATAAATTAAAAAATTTCAATTTTGTAAATACTTATAGACTTATATAATATATTAATTATTTTTTACAAATATTTTCTTAAAAATCAATAAATAAAAATAAATTAGCATTTGTAAAAAAATAATAAAACCCTCATAAATTTTATATCTTTAATTTAATATATTAACATTTGTAAAAATATTTAGATCTTATGGGTAAAAAATAAATAAAATTTAATAAAAAAAAAACTATTGAATCTACAGAAATAAATTAAATGTTTGATAAAAAACGTGAATGCAGATTCGCAGAAGTCGGAAATCGTATGAGTGGGACATAGAGGTAAAAAATAAATAAATTCCTGTAATTTTATTTCGTGCCCTCGATTTTCTTCCTGCTGCAGGGTCGATTTCTGGTTTTTCCCGTGTTTTTTCCAACCGTTGTCGTTTTCTGCGTACAGTAAATGAAAAACGCGATTTATGTTTGCCTAAACGCATCATTTAGAGCTCTTAGCCGCGAAAATTTTAGGGCAAAAAATATCAAAACCACATGACTTCTTTTTTGCCCGTGTTTTGCCCTTTTCACTCACGATTTTTCTCAAATAAAACGCGCAACATTTTTGGGATTACTCGGCTGCGAGTAATCAAGCGATTAACTCACCTCTCCCTTTGCCACACGATTACTCACGAGTATTGCGAGTTTTGAGTGAGTTTTTCAACTATGATAATTACAATATAAATATTATAATAATGAATTTGATTATAAGGATAATATGTGATAATATTTAAAAGTATATCCTATATTTGATATGAATATCATAAACATGATAACCTTGAAGAGCACAAAGATATACTGAGGGCCGGCAGGGAGGGAAGGGGAGTGGGTGGTGGTGGTAGGTGAATCAGTATATCAACAAACTTTACCCTCTTAACCTTTCTCAACTTCAAACTCTAACACAATATCAACTATGCAATATGAAACCATATGATCAAGTTGACACCAACAATTGTATTTTATGTTTTATGTGAGATTACAAAGATTGTAAGCACCAAACTACTTGAATTATCAATTTTGTAGTTTAGTAGGCACCAACCTACAAGGAGCACCAACCCCTAATGTTCGTAGGCACCAACCCTCGCTTGCCAAGCACCAACTTAGCAAAAATAATAACTTCAAGAACAATGTTCCACCTTCAATGTTGCTTCTTCAACGGATGATGGACAATACAACCACTCTTCCTCTTGATTTTATCTTTCTTGAATGATGTTCACATAAATTAGCATATGATGAATTCACTATACAAATCTGCCTCTTATATTCTCTTCATACAAATTTGCCTCTTATATTTTCTTCATACAAATTTTCCTATTATATTCTTTTCATACAAATCTGCTCAACACTTACAATCTATCTTCTTGTCTTCCTCTGCAATAGATGATGATCTTTTTCACAAATCTGAAATATATCTTCACAAAAGGACTCTGCACATCAAAACTACAATCCTATCTTCTCATGTTCTTATAGAATCTGCATACTCACAATCATTCACACTCTCATTCTTCTTTGTGATATATGATACTTCTTTAAGATTCACACAAGTCCTTTAACTCTGCTCTTTTATTTCACATTCTCATTCTCACACATACTCAACACTTCTCCACTTGCCTTTAAGTCTTCAATGATTCTATGAATGGATGCAACCCTTTGAAATGGATACAACCATTTGAACAATCATGTCTTTTCACTAACAAATCTGCAAATAGTCTTTTTAAACTTTGCTTTTCACTTGTTTGGTGTATATGATATTCTTCTATGTCTTTCACACCACACACCTCACACATCAAAGTTCACCCAAAGTTTCCTTTTAAACTTGTGAAACAAGGTGACTTAAGTGAATGTTCATAACCTTTCAAAACAAAACAACACAACTTACCAAACAATCACATCCCTTCACACAATCCTCTCTTCACAAATCTGATCTATAAATTCACTTTAAAACTGCACTATCTTTCTTAACATTCAACTCTCAATTTTCATATACATTTGTCATATATGTATTTGCATTTGGCCTTCATATATGGCAGCATATCTTCATCAATATGAATCTCAAATGGACTTCATATTTCTGCACTTTAACCCTTTCTCAGTCTGCTCTTATTCATATAATATTCATTACACACACACCTTCAAATGTTCCCATCATTTACCTCTTATACCTTTTCAATAGATATGTCTTTTGTGGATGGATATGTCTCTTTGTTTCTAAAAGCCCTTCACAAACAAATTGCAGCCCTTCCCTTAACAAATTTTGTCCTCTAGTGATTTTGTCTTCTTCACTTTTGTCTTCTTCTCCAAATCATCCTCAAGTGATTTTGTCTTATTCACTTTTGTCTTCTCCTCCAAATTGTCCCCTTTGCAAAATATATCACTTGAAAATCGCTGGTATCCACAAGGTATTCGCACCATACAAAACAGATCGCTGCATTTGTTTATCAAAGCATGGTGATTTTGAAATGACTTCAAACCGTCTTTTATATCATCCTTGTTTCTTTCCTTCAAAAGAGTCGGCCACTAACATTTTTATCTCCAATGTTTAAATCTTTAATTTAAACATACACTCTCCAACATGTAACGGATATAATGGGCAACTCTTATTACATCGGACCACTCTTATTATAATAGGCAAGTATTACATCAATGATTTCATTAATTACTCTGTGCTTTTGACAACAATGACAACTTATTCCAACAATGATGACTATCTCGTCCATGCATATTTGACATCAATGACAACATTTCTAACAAACCTATATTCTAAACTAACCAATATCACTTTCTAAGGAATCATAAATAATAAATAAACGAATATAAAATATAAAATATAACATATAAATTAAAAGCAATAAATATCACCAAGGCCAATCCCTAGCATGACGACTAAAGGCAGTTTAATTTAAGCAACAAAATATTACTAAAAGAGCTGTCTAAATTTATGAATCGATTCTAAAGAAAGGAAGCAACGCTTGCATAGAAGGCACATCCCAAAGCAAGGCTCTTGATCGGCCATAAAAGGAGACCAATGTAAGACCAAGGGGGCATTGATCAGCAAAATAAGGAATAAATACAGGCTGCATACCTTTGGGTACTGTCTAAGATATTATGAGTTGTGATTCTGCTAAAAACATAGAGTAGGATAAAGGGATAATCAATAGGCATGCTTGTTATTGTTTATTTCCATTTATAATATGTTCAGAAAATTATAGAGTAGGATCAATAGATATGTTTATTATTGTTTATTTTCATTAATAGTATGTTCAGAAATTTATCTATATATATGTGTACACTGCTAATCTGCATATTCATAATCAGTTATCTGTTTATATTATTATGTTCATGATCCACCATGGTGAGGAAGAAGGATTACAAGGGGAGGCAAAGGGGTCTCTTCTAGATATGCCACGGGGGAGGGGGGTGGACAAGATGAGCCCACAAAGGGCCAAGGGGGTACTTGCCTGTGGGGTATCCAAGGGTACTGCCTTTGGGTCTAGAATTGATCTCCGGAGCAACCATTGTAATCCCACCTCCCTACCATGGTGTAACAAGAGGGGAGAATCCATTACGAGAAATGGAACAAGGATGATGACTAGGGGACCAAGAGTCTCACTAGGTCATCTCATATGAATGGCATGTGCCACATGAGGACTAGGTGACCCCCTCATATGCATGGCATGCGCTATGTGAGGAAGAGTCTGAGATGTCCTATCGACATCCTTTTCCATGTAACCCATAATTGAGCAATCCCAAGGTGGGCTAGTGATTAGATTAGAATAATTAGTTCATGATGAAGTTGTTAATGTTAATGATGTTATTTAAATAGAGATACTCATGCTTAATTCTAATGTTCAATGTAGAGTACTAATATTCTGATTGTTAGGCTATTTGAGTAATGAATCCCTAACTTATTTGTAGGGACGAAACCAATTCACAGTATCCTCTAGGGACCATTCCTTGGGGAATTGGTAATTTCGGATAGGTTTAGGCTAACTCCTAGTAGGTACATTACAGTGCAAGACTTCAATCGGGTTTGCAATTAGGTGAAAAGTATTCTCTAATTCATTGTTATCTGGAAATTAAGAATTTAGGGAAAATTTAGGGCAATCCCAAAAAGGGGACATTACAATAACTAATAACTAGGAGCAGCTGCCAATTGCATTTGCTTGTCATGGCATTCCATGAGACCACATTTCTTTGAGGCATTTTTTCAAACAGTTCACTACCTTGTCTATGCTACCACATTTTTCATATATGTCTACCAAAGCATTTTATCAAAACAGTTCACTGCCTTGCCGCTATGACTAAAAGCCTAAAATAGGTGGTTTCAAACAAGCTATGGATGCTTGGAAAAAATCTATCAAAGCATAATAGTAAGCAATAACATAGACAAGGTAGTGAACTGTTTGAAAAAATGCCTCAAAGAAATGTGATCTCATGGTGATGAATGCCATGACAAGCCATAGACAAGGCAGCTAACTATTTGAAAAAATGCCTCAAAGAAATGTGGTCTCATGGTAATGGAATGCCATGACAAGCAAATAGCAATTTGCTTTCCATGGCATTCCATCACCATGAGACCACTATTTGCTTGTCATGACACTCCATCACCATGAGACCACATTTCTTTGAGGCTTTACTTGTCTGTAACTAACATGGCATTCCATACCATGAGACCACATTTCTTTGGGGGCATTTTTTCAAACAGTTCAACTGCCTTGTCTATGGCTTGTCATGGCATTCCATTCATGATGTTGTACCCAAAACCAAAATTTTTTGCTTCACTAAAGGCATTTTGCTTAGTGAGTCTTAATCTTGTTAAAGTGTTGTGAAATAATTAGTTTTAGGGTTTTCAAATATGGAGTTGGTGTCGATGCTATGTCGGTCACGTTACGAAGAGATTTAAGAAAAATGAAAATTTGAATGAAAAAACATCAAAATTTTCTATCTGCGGAGAAGGGAGCACGATACGATAGTCCCACTATCTTTTAGGGGCTTCGGATCTTGTTTTAGGGTTTGTCACCTCCGGTGAACATTTGTCGACATCCCGTCGACTTCGCGGTGAGCCATCAAGCACGTCAGCCGGACTGTTTTGTTGAGGGATTCACGGAGAGAATCTGATTAAATCAAAGTGGCGAGTCAGCTAACGCGGAGAAAAGCGCTGACTTTGAAGCCATCTTTTTGAGGTGCCAGATGTAGGTTTTTGACTGAATGCCCCCCAAGATGTTTATCTCACATTCGTTCAAGCTTCGCGACGCATCCGTCAGAGGGTGAATCTGAGTTGCTGAAGCGCCTGAACCTGAGGTCAAACGTTGGGTCAAATCTTAGTCAAAATATCAGAGGAAAAAGCAAAAGAGCACATTTTGAGAAAGGCGCCTAAGCTTTTCAGGCCTTTAATGTTTTTTTCTTGATGATTTCAGATATTCAATGTGTCTGTGTTATGTTCGACTTTCGTTTACTTTGTCTCGATCGGTCGAGGAGAATGTCTGCTCGATACCGGTTGAAGTTTTATATTATTTTGTGGGTTTCGAAAATGGCTAAGTGGAATGAAAAGAGCAACTTTGAAGCTCTTGTTTCACCCTTAGATGGCGTTTCACGGGAAATGTGCCTTTCTGCATTTGTCGTCGCGAAACGGAAATAGCCGTGAACACGAGTTCCAGTCTGAAAGTTGATACATCGAAATTATAGAGGATTTTGTTTCCCCATACGTTCGAGAGATGCGAAGTTAAGAAATTTGACTAAGTCGAGGCTTGCTGACTTTAGAAAAAGCGCTGAATTTTTGAGCCGGATAATGCGGTTTTATGGCCGTGTGGTGTCAAGATATCATTTGATCAGTTTTACCGACTCCATGATGCACATCGGCCCGACCAATCGAGAATCCCGGTCAACCGGTGTCGGAAGGATGAGCAGAGGTCCGGTGAGGTTTTTGCTTAGAATTTCATGAAATTTGGCTAAATCCGAATTCACCTTAAGAGTTCAAAGTTGAATTTTCGAAAGTGAGTTGAATGGACGCCTTAACTGGAGTTCTGACTGCAGTTAGACTGAACGATTTCTGGGTTGTCATCTTCAGTTCATATGTTTGCATGTGGAGTGATCTTTCAGTTTGCATGTCGAGTTAACTAGTTTGCATGTTCAGTTAGCACCTTGCATGTTGAGTTAACTTGATTGCATGTTAAGTTTAACTGAAGATTTATTACTAAAAGTCAACTGAAGTTTGCATGCATGGCGATTTTGGTCAAAATTGAGAAAGTTTTAGTGAAGATGGCGCTTCATCAAATATCAACTGAAGTTCAAAAGGGACGAATTGAAGCATGAAGCATTATTTGTGAAGCATGAAGCATTTTTAGTGAAGTATGGCGAATTTGAAGTTGATAACTTCACTCATGAAAAGGGTCGCTATTTTTAGTTTTTGAAAAGTGAAGCAAGATATTGGTGAAGATGGCGCACTTTTCAAGGCAATGGCAACTTTAGTTTGAAAAGGGTTGCTATATTTAGATTATATTTGATTAAAGCATGAAGTTGGCGCATTCTTGAAGGCCAAACTGAACTTCCAAAAGGCTAGCTATTTTTAGCATATTTATTGCATGAATAAGGCGAATTCCTTATCTCATTCTTATTGTTAACTAAAGTTTGCAAAAGGGCACGCCTTAGGTCAAGTTGATGAATCCAAAGCAAGGTTGAAGGTGGCGAATTTGATAAAGATGCTAACTGAAGCTAAAATCGCATGGATGAGTTTAACTGAAGACTTGAAAGGCAAACCCTAATGCGTCCACTTATTGAGCTTGTTCGAGTTCCAGTTAACTATTATGAGGTCCAATGAGAAGCCAAGCGCCATTTTTATGCATGCTTTATTTAGTACGAATTTTCTATAATGAAATTCTATATATTTCAAAGATGGCATCCATTATTGCATCATCTTTTGCTCTGAAGCTTGTATTCTTTTTGAGCGACCAGCAAGCTTAAGGTGATTCAGGTGTCCGTTTTCAGCGTTCTTCGAAGCTACGAATTCAGATTCTTCAGAGGAAGTCAATTCTAGACTTTATTTCCACTTTGCATGCGGGTTTTATAAAGATTCGAAGAAGAGATTTGCAGATTTTTCAGAAGCAGACAAGCAAAACTTTCTATCTTCTGTCTTATTTCTTCTATTTCTCACCTTAGGTACTTTCTTCGCATGCCAGAGTAATTCAACACATATTCAGAATCTGATTCATCTGGGTTCTCATATTTCAGCGTTTGCAACAAGACCCACTTCTTAGATTTTTTCGAGAAAATCGCCCCGTAGTCTTCATTCTGAAGCTCTGAGCCTTTTTCCGAGAATCTCTTTGCATGTGGGCTTAAATCACATTTTTTCGAGAATCCAGCTATCTGGGTTTGTTCAGAATTCAGTTGTGCACAAAACCCATGTTCCAGAATTTCTTCGAAAATTTCTTCTGTCAGAAGCTATTTTTAGCCTTGTTCAGAGTTTTTCAGAAAGTTCTTCAAGCATATTCGACTTTACAGTCAAAAGTCATCATTTTCAAAATGCGGTTCAATCTCATTGATTACAAGGTGAAATCAGTCCTTACACATAATTTCACCAAGACTTCAGATACGGACCTAAATCATGTTTATCCAGTGGTCAATCTGAGCAGTTTAGAAGGTGTTAGCAGCAATTCGATGAGGAATCTTGAGCGTTCCGGGTTGCTGGCAGCGGCATCCATTCCTGTTTCTATCTTCGATCTTGAGTTCGTACTTGCTTGCATTAAGCATTATGACTCGTCTTCACGACAGATCAGATCGGTTGATGGAAGAGTGGTTTGCAGTCTCAAGCCGAAGGACATAGAGAAATGTTTTGCTATTCCTCCTCGCTTCAGATAACTTTACTGTTGATCTTGAAGCTTGTGAGAAGATATGGGATGCTGATCATCAACGTTCACAGAGAAAAGTTGCTCAGAAATGGTTGACAATTCAGAAAACTAACTTGCCTAAGAAGGTTGGTCGTGGTGAATTTAAAGGAGAAGTTGCTGTTTTGATCCCTTACTCAATCGAGTTACCGGCCAGTCAGATGCTAACACTTTCCGTCCATGGATGTTCTACCTGATTACCAGAATCCTTGATGGCACAGAGCGTTTTGACTGGGCTATGTTGATTAGTGATTGCTTACATCAGCAGATTTCTAACTTTCTCAAGCATCACGAGTTTCATATGATATCCTATTTGGTCTACTTGGTGGCATTTCAAGGTAGTTTCAGACTTCTTAAAACCAATGGTACTCTCGGTGTTCAGCGTATTCATGAGTATTATCCACAGCTAGAGTTTTCTCAGTCTGAGCAGGACTTCCGAGTAGTGAATGATCACTTTTCCATGAGAACCGTAAGAGATCTTGATGATGAGATGCATATTCGTATTTCAGCCGAGGCCAAATCAGCAATGGAAACTTGGGCAGATTGGTTCATACAATTTCCTACTTTCACATACATCCGAGTTTATGGTTATGTTGGAGAGCCTCTGATGTTGCCAAGATATCCGTCAGACAAGATTGTCTTTATGGAGTTCCTCAGGCAAATGCAGCATGTTCACTTCTTTCTTCGTAGTCGTCATAAGACTGCGGCAAATTTTCCATTCTCATTGGGAATTTTCACATGTGATGCAGCAACAGATGCTAGGCGTATGTCTACTGAGATAGAAAGGTTCAAATTCAAGCCTTATACTGAGAGACGTTCCTATGATCCTCTCGGTCATTATGCAAATCGGTTAGAGCGAGGGATTGCACATGCGCCAGCACTTGAAGATTTCTGGGCAAATTGTGAAGATGAATTCGAGGTTCGTCGTCGTCATTATTGTAGACTTACTGTTGGACAGCTTTCTGATTACTTGTCAAAAGATGTTGATGGTTTGTCGGATGATGATGGAGAAGTTCTTCTCAATTCTTATGTTAAAGATCAAGTTGCTAGGCAGCCACTTCGCTCACCTGATTGGTATGCTAAGGAGAATACTTCTATTGAAGAGGTTTCCAGATCAGTTATCAAGACTAGCAAGTTATTCTTGGAGAGCAAACGAACACGGAAGTCAGTTCCTGTAGCAGAGCCGCCAAAGGATTTCTCGTCATTGCCTTCTACTTCTAGAGCAAGACCCAGAGTCAAGGCTATTATCATACCTCCTGAAGGGGTTAAACTCAGTGGAAACACAGGGAAGAGAGCTACTCGTAAAGGAAGCGAGAAAGCAGAAGTGTTCTGAGATTCCCGTAGAGAGGTTATTCAAACCGAGCCTCACGTTTCACTTCCTAGTTCACCTCACGTTCCGCCTGTTGACATAGAATCTGAGCCTGAGACACCAATTCAAGCAGGATCGGAGACAACTGAACCACCACAAGTTGATACATCAGGGACCGTCTCTCCTCGAATTGAGAATATTGTTCAGTCTTGTTGGCTCGAAAAGTCTTTGGGAAGACAGAGGCGTGAACCGTCATACAATCTTGATTTGTCTGAGTTTGGTGAGCCTTATCAGAAGAGATCAAACAAGAAGATAAAGAAACAAGTGCACATTGAAAAGACTCCTGAATCAGAGATTGTTATTGAAGTTGCAGTGCCTCCAGAGGGTAAAAGCTTAGACGAGGTCGAAGTGGGTGACTTTACATTTACTAAGGCAAATCTTGGCAGGACCACACGAGAGACAGATGTATCTCTTCTTAAGATTGTTACCAATAATCTTGAAGAGCGTATCACGAAGGATGGAGAAGATAAGGCTTTACTCAAAGCTGAAAATAGTCAACTTCGTCAATACATTTCTGATCTTGTTCATGGGAATCCAAATAAAGCACCTGTTCTTCCTCAAAGCACACCTGCAGAACAACGAAAATTGGATCAGTTAGTCAGTCATGGTAGACTTGTGGACAACTGGATTGAAAGTTTAGTTGCTGCTGGTAAAACTCTTCTTGCAGATTTGTATCAGTTGAGGAGTGAGGCACATAAACTCCGTCAGGGTATTCAGTTGTTGGATATTACAGTTGCAGAGAGTTTGGCAAAGGATCGTGTTCTTGTATCTCAGTTATCAGTTGCATGCGATGCTTTGGAGGAGGTTGAAGATCAAGATAAAGTTTTCACTTGGAGAGAGCAGCACCTTCTCAGAACAGAAATATGTGAGAAGATCTCTACCAAGTTATTTTCACTGAAGGATGACGTGGTTGGAGTACTTGCACTTGTCAGTGGATTCGTTGTTCAAATTCCGTGTCATTATCTTCTCGAAGATGGCACGTATGTCGAGTTGGAAAAAGTTCAAGCAGAGTTCGAGAAGCTGATTTATGACAGCCTTGAAGGTGCACCTATGGCGCCTAAGTTAGAAAATGTTTCAGTGATTGCAGCCAGTTTGAGAAAGGCGACTGAAGAATGCAAAGATGGTGTGCACACGATTACTGAAAGTGGCAGAGAACTAAAGAAACAGACTGTTATTTTTAGCAGCATCAAAGTGCCAGATGACAGAGAGATCGATGAGTTCTTGGTCGAAGTGTTAGACCGAGTTGACATGGAGTGATCTGTCAGTTAGAACGTGCAGTTAATTTCTAGGGTTGAGTCCTAGCAGCAGTTAACCTTCGTCTTGATTTACTTACTGACTTAACACATGCTTATCTCATCCTGAATTATCAACACAGGAGTTAGGGTTAGGGTTTCCATTAACTGAAGGTAGTGGCCTTAACTTTGCTTTAAATCAGGGCGTGCATGCTTGCACATTATTCCAATTAGGTTATTTGTACCAGTTAAGCGAGGGTAGTTACCGATTAGCTGTATAGTTTACTTCATTAGGGTTAGGGCGCATGACTTGCATGCATTGCAAGAACTGTAGTGAACTCAAGGTGATTTTAGGGTTACCTACACCTTGATGTATATAAATAAGAGCTTTTGCTCATTTGTAAATAACTTTTGCTTGAGAGAGAAATATATGCTGCGCCTACCTTGCCCTCAATATTGCTCTTTTTGGTATTTGTTCATGTGTCTTCATTATTGCAATTGATTGTTATGCCACATAGGGTTTCGAAAGATTGTAATGCTGGATTCTTCCATAGTTTAGAGAAATCTGTCTTGTGAATCTTTTATTGTTATGATCAAACGTTATGCCACACAGGGTTTCGTAAGATTGTAATGATAAAACCGTTTTGTGAAGTATTTACTGTGCTGATCGAGTGTTATGCCACACAGGGTTTCATAAAGTTTTCATGGTGAATCTTCTCTTAGATTAGGAAAATCTGTTTTGTGAAACTTTTATCATTACGATTGAGTGTTATGCCACATAGGGTTTCATAGAGATTTTGATGATAAAAGCTGTTTGTGAGTCTTTACTATGCTGATTAAGTGTTATGCCACATAGGGTTTCATAAGATTATCATAGCAAATTCTCAAATCTGTTTTGTGCTTAATAAACTTGTTCAGATTGAGATGATAGTTGCGCCACCTTGCCTTCAAGTAGAGAATCTGAATGCGTTTATCGTCTGATAGTCATAACCTTGCTCCGTTTCCTCTTGCTCTGTTTTCCTGAGGAGATTGGATAGATATAAGTTGTAGTTTAGTTGATTTGCGAAACCAGAGAAAACTCAGCTGCAACGTGTAAGTTCTTTCAAGAAAGCCTTGTGCCTCTGCAGCTGAAACAAAAAGACAGGACATAGTTTTAGCTTATTTTCCTTTGCAAGTACATTTGTCAAAGCACAGCGAGGAGCTTCCCCTCCATAATTTGAAGAGCACTCATTGCGTAGTGTACATAGGCTGTTCATAACAACTTCTACTCGAGGTGTTAGTTGTTCACGCCAACACATGAGACCACATTTCTTGAGGCATTTTTTCAAATAGTTCACTGCCTTATCTATGCTATTGCTTACAATTATGCTTTGATAGATTTTTTCCAAGCATCCATAGCTTGTTTGAAAGCACCTGTTTTATTATGGATTGTCATGGCATTCCATCACCATGAGACAACATATCTTTGAGACATGTTTTCAAACAATTCACTGCCTTGTCTATGCTACCACATTTTTCATAATGTATGCCAAAGCATTTTATCAAACAGTTCACTGCCTTGCTGCTATGGCTAAAAGCCTAAAACAAGTGCTCTCGAACAAGCTATGGATGCTTGCAAAAAACTATCAAAGCATAATAGTAAGCATCCATAGCTTGTTTGAAAGCACCTGTTTTATTATGGATTGTCATGGCATTCCATCACGATGAGACAACATATCTTTGAGACATGTTTTCAAACAATTCACTGCCTTGTCTATGCTACCACATTTTTCATAATGTATGCCAAAGCATTTTATCAAACAGTTCACTGCCTTGCTGCTATGGCTAAAAGCCTAAAACAAGTGCTCTCAAACAAGCTATGGATGCTTGCAAAAAACTATCAAAGCATAATAGTAAGCAATAGCATAGACAATGCAGTGAACTGTTTGAAAAAATGCCTTGAAGAGATGTGGTCTCACAATGATTGAATGCCATGACAATCCATAGCAATTTGCTTGTCATGGCATTCGTCATGCAATTCCATAACCATAAGACCACACTTCTTTGAGGCATTTTTTTAAAAAAGTTCACTGCCTTGTCTATGCTACCACATTTTTCATACATGTCTACCAAAGCATTTTATCAAACTATTTGCTGCCTTGCTGCTATGGCTAAAAGCCTAAAATAGGTGCTTTCGAACAAGGTATGGATGCTTGGAAAAAATCTATCAAAGCATAAAAGTAAGCAACAAGCTATGGTCTCATTTTTTTTTCATGTGAAAATCAACACGATTTTATTCGTGTCCTTTTGTAGATTTTAAACGCATCTATTTGGTGACTTTACAATTTCAAACGAGAAAAAAAAGCTGACCATGTTGTGCCCAATCAAAATTTTGCTTCATTAAGGCATTCTATAAAGAGTGGTCAAAGTCTTGTAAAAAATTTCCTCAAAAGTCAGTTTCTAAAAATAGAATCTTTGTTTGGAGGGCTCTAACTAATTCTGATTGGTCGAAAATACTTCCCAATTAGGGTGGTCTGGTCAAAATCGTCAAAAGGTTGGGATTTCTCTGGTGGGTTAATTCCTATGTTACACAAGGACGCGTCCCTTGTCCCAAAATGGGATGTCCCAGTCCCTAGCCGTCCCCAGGATAGGGAGACGCAAAGGGGATGTCCCCTTGTCGTCCTTGAAACAGGCTAAGCAATAGGAAATGGAAAGAAACATCCCCGTCCGTTTGGGGATGTTTTGCCATCCCTGGGACGGCTAGGGGACGTCAAAAACGTCCCTCATCGTCTCAAGATACATGTTTGAGACATTTAGTGTTTTCATGTTTGAACTTTGACACTTTTGGATACATGTTTGACACATTTGGATATTGATAGACCATAGTTTTATTGATGTTTGCGACTGCTCTTATAATGCTTTATTGACATTTGTTATGCTCTTATACTACTTCTCTCATGATTTATTTACATATTGATATTGTTGTTCTCAATTATTGACATATCTCTCTCTTTCCCTCTCTCTCTCTATAATATATTAATAAATTTTGAAAATTTCATATATATATATATATATTTGAAAGTTTCAACTCCTTGAGCCAAAATTGCAGGCCTCAAACAAGGTTCACCATCTTAAATTAACACTTTTGGAAATTTGTTAAAAGGATAAAATTCAATTTTTGGAAGTTTATAATTTGGTGAGACCAAAAATTGAACCATCAAGCTTCATATTTCTCTATATAATCTTGGTGTCGCATATTCGGACGAAAATGTGGGTTAAAAATGATATAATATCTTCAAATTCAAATTAATGAAAAGTAGTGCTATTAATTAACCAAAATTTACAACATTTTAACATATTCTTTTTGATTGGAATTGTTGGTTGTGCTGGAAGGAATTGTGTGATATATACGTCCATTGTTAACTCATTTGTGATGGTGAAAGAGATTGGAACTTCATGTAATCCAAACAGATTTAGAAATCTTTGCTCATCTTTTGGGACAACAAATGCTCTCCTGTAATGGTGTTTTATATAATTCCTCAAATCTTTAAGCCACCTGTCCAACAAATAAACATCTATGGTTAGCTAAATAATGTGTAGGTAATTGAGCTATCTTACACCCTTTTATGCTTGTAGGTATTCTAACACCAATAATAATTGCAGCAACTAAATCCCTGGTCAGAGCATCTGCAAGAGGATTGTTTTCTCCTTTGATCCATTCTATATCAAAGTCATATCCAAGGAACTCAAAATACCACTGAGCCATCCTTCCTTGAGCTATGTCTTTGTTAGGCTTCTTTTTTCTCAAATTTCTGATGGCATGGCTATCTTTTCTTACTAAAAAATCCTTTGGTTTAAGAAATATTTTGAATTTCTTGATTCCCATTTTCTACAACTAGGATTTATTTTTCGTAAATGTGATATCTAGATTCAATATCTGAAAAGGTACCTGATCTATACCCACATATATCTTTATGTCTTGCTGGGAATTCCTCTATTAGAATTGTAGACCATGTATTGTTAGAAGCATCCGTATATAGGATCAATGGAATTCTTGGTTTTGATACTTTAAGTGCTGGTAGATTTTATCCTATTCTTGACATTTATCCTTCAAATTATCTTTGTAGGCTTTTTGTCTCATCCATGACTTTTATCCTTCAAATTATCTTGTATCGTTTTCCTGTCTTTTGCCAAATCCTCATAAAATGGTGAGATATAATTTAAAGTTAAACAACCTAAAAATCTTTGAATTTGCTTTTTATTAGTTAAAATATCAGGAAACTCCTGTATTCTTTGAAGCACATGGGGTTGTAGTTTGATTTTACCTGTATCTAAGTGAAGATCAAGGAAATCAATCTTATATTTACCAATCTGCATATTTTTCACAGAAAGACAAATTTCATTTTTAGTGATAGCTGCATATAATTGTTCAAGGTGATTCAAATGCATGGGAATATCACTAGAGAAAACAATGATATCATCTACGTAAATTGCACAAAAAAAATTTAAGGTGCCTTAAAGCTTGATCCATTCGTCTTTGGAAATATGTTGGAGTAGTGAAGAGACCAAAAGGCATTATGTTCCATTCATACAGTCCTTGAGGGACTAAAATTGCAGTTTTATATTTGTCTGTTTCCTTCACCTTGATCTGCCAGAAACCAGATTTGCAATCAAAATTTGAAAATACCTTTTTGTTAGCAACTCTTTTGATTAAATTAACACTAAATGGAACTGGATAATTAAATGGTAGGATGATGTCATTAATGAAAAATCTTTTCTTTCCTCTTTCTTTCTCTGCTCTTTGTTGACCAAAAATGTTGGGCATGAAAAATGACTTTTGCTTTGTCTTATGAATCCACATGTCAGCAATTCCTCAAGGTGCTCATCCATTTCCTTGACTTCCAAAGGAATCAGTAAATAGCTGGCTCATGTGAGATAATAGACAAACATTCTAGCTTTATTTGTACCTCACATTCTTCTTGATCTTTAGTCTATAATTCTAATGGATTCATTCTGCAACAGTTTTTCTCAAATCATCCTCTAGTTTCACATAATGAATCTTTTTGTCCTATAATTTTTGCTTGATGTTCCTGAATTTCTTTGATCCATTCTTTTCCTTTTTTCTTCTCTTTTTCATCCTCTAATCTATTTGTAACCAATTTAAGAATAGGAATTCTTAATTGTTCACAATTATGTTTTAGAAACATTTGATTTTTCTGAGGATAAATGGTTCATATTTTATAAGGAAAAGAAGTCCAACTAAGAAGTCACTATCCATTCCATTGAATTCAACAAAATCAGTAACAAGCATCTTACAATTTATTCTTATATGGACATCTTGTGCATACCTTCCAATTTCCAGCTTTTCTCCTATAATTGAATGAGTCTTTGGTATCTCTGGTCTTGGCTTCCAAAATTCTTTTGGAATTGATTTAGTTTTTGCAATACATCTTCCTGATCCTGTGTTGTGCCTAGTCAAAAATTCTGCTTCATTAAGGCATTTTATAAAGAATGGTCAAAGTCCCGTAAAAAATTTCCTCAAAAGTCGTAGTTTCAAAAAATAGACTTGATTCAAGGTTTTTTGGGTTTGTTGTAAAATGGATGCTGGAAAAAATTTCTAAATATAGAAAGTTCCTAAAAATATTATCTTTGTTTGGAGTGCTCTAACTAATTCTGATTGGTTGAAAATACTTCCCAATCAGGCTGGTCCGATCAAAATCATCAAAAGGTTAGGATTTCTCTGGTGGGTTAATTCTGCCTTTTCAAAAGGCGAAGCACGAATTCCAAAGTCATCAATGGAGGATTATCTGCTACAGGTATCAAATTCAAAGTCTCAAATGTTGTGCAGGCAACGTCAAACTATCAACGATCAAGAAAAGGTGAAGTTCATGCGAAATGGAGGCAGATCTGAAAATGGTGAAATTTATGAAAAATAATCTAACTCTGCCATGCCTAGACGCCCCTGTCTAGGAAGGGCACCTGGGGTTTCATGATTTAGTCAATTTTGCGTTCTTTTCGAAAAACATGCAATTTTCCCCATCAACCTAATTCAATTATGCAGAGAAACAATCAAAAGCAATTTCCATGGCTAGGAAAAGCAAGAGATCATCTTAGTTATATTCAGGCTCCTCAATTGATTCATCATCCAGTGCTGAAGATTTGTCAAACAATGGAAAATGTAGATCGAACAATGGCATTTTGCCAAAAAATGAAGAAAATCAAAGAAAACGTGAAAATCATCAATTTTAAACTAAGGCATGGAAGCCTAGGTGCCCCTGTCAAGGAGAGGCGCCTAGCTTTTCATGCCTTAGTTTATTTTTCACCTTGTCCAAAAATTCATCAAACTCCTCCATCAGCCTGATTTCGGTTCTCAAAAAATTAGTCAAATGCACTATCGAGGTTGGCAAAGGGTATAATACATCTCAATTATGATCAGGCTTGCCTAATTAACTGCCTTTTAGTCTAAGTTATGATCAAATGCACGCCTTCTTTCCAATTCAACCTTTGTCAGTCACTTTTGGGGTATGCAATCATGATTAGACGATGTCGAACGTTGATATGAAGTTGGGTATCACTTCAGTAGTGGTCAAACATGGGATTGCCATGGTCAAAGAAATTTTATCAGTTGGCAATACTAGATTGTCGGCTTGTCAAAGTCAGAGGCAGAGTTCGCAGGAATTAGAAGCAAGAAAAAGTTGAAAAACGAAGAAAATGGCTAACACGAGAGCTTTTACGTGTTTGATGATGACATCGAATGCGTATGTTTTTTCCAAAAAGTTGTCTTCACACATGCGCTTTTTGCAGCTACAAAGAAGGAATTCACCATTGCACGTGCAAATGGACTCAAATTTTTGCATACAAAGTTTTTCTTCATGGATAGACTTCAAAATTTTAGGGCTTTTGCAAAGAAATTAATTTTTCGTCTTCAAACTCTATTCAAAAATGCTTTTGGCATTTATTCTTCATATTTTGCACGTTGGCAATAGAGGAAAAAAAATATAGTTTTCTTCTCATCAAGATTTGGAAGCTCAAATGAAATGCTTTTTCAATGTTCTTCATGGATTCGGGATTGGGAAGCATAGAGGCATGCTTTTTCATGGTCCAATCTTCTAGCGCATTGCATTTCAAAAACAGGTGGTTAGCTTTTTCAATTTTCATCGATCTAGGTCCATCTGCTTTTTGCTCCTCTTGAAGATTGAGAAATTTTATATTCCCAAAAATCCACTTTTCTGAGAAGCCTTTAGCTTTTTCAAAACTTGATGAATTGCATTCCTTCAGAACATGATTATCTACAAAACCAAAAAAATAACTAACATTGGAGAGGTTTTATGTATTTGATGACGTCATCAAATGCCTATGTTTTGGCCAAAAACGTGTCTTCACGCATGAGCTTTTTACAGCTAAAAAGAAAGAATTCATCGTTGCACATGCAAACAGACTCAAATTTTTGCATACAAAGTTTCTATCTTCATGGATAGACTTCAAAATTTTAGGTCTTTTGCATAGAAAGCGCTTTTCTATCTTCAAACTCTATACAAGAAGGCTTTTGGCATTCATTCTTCATATTTTGCAAGTTGGCATCCAAAGGAAGAAAAATATTGTTTTCTTCTCATCAAGATTTGGAAGCTCAAACGGAGTGATTTTTCAGTATTCTTCATGGATTCAGGATTGGGAAGCACAAATGCATGCTTTTTCATGGTGCAATCTTCTAGGGCATCACATTTCAAAAACAGGTGGTCAACTTTTTCAATTTTCATCAATCTTGGTCCATCTGCTTTTTGCTCCTCTTTAAGATTGGGAAATTTTATATTCCCAAAAATCTGCTTTTTTTGGCCCTTTTTTGAAAAGCCCTTAGCTTTTTCAAAATCTGAAGAACTCGGTCTCTTCAAAACGTGATTGTCTACAAAACCCAGACCTCAATTTTTTTTGGGGGGGCAATTTGCTTTTTGGAGAGAAATGAGTCACCTATTTGGGGCAAAGATGATTTTCAAGAATAGGACTAAAAGCATCAGTTAACTCGATGCCTTTTCCGACTTTAACTTGCTATTCTTGTTTCATGCTTATCTATTCTTTGTGAAGTAGAAAAATCAAATGTATAGTTAGAACTTTCCCTGCATTTAAATCAGTTAACTAATTTTAGCAAGTGGTTAGTGAGTTGTCTTGTGTTTGTTTTAGAAATAAATCTTGCAAGTTGGCAAGTCTAATCAGCTTAAAGCAAGGAGATTTTATGGTTACCTACTCCTTGTTTGTGCATAAATAAGGACAACCTTGCCCATTGTTTTGGGAACTGTTATTGCAAGAACTAATTTGTAAGCCTATATTGCTGCAAATTGTGTTCAGTTACCGTTCAACTTGTGTCAAGTGTAATCTAGTGTTTGATCGCACATTGTAAGCCTATCTTTGCTACAATATGTTGTCCCGGAAGTGTAACTACTGTTAGAAATTGAGAAAAGTGAAAACTTATGCCTTCTTTGCTCTAATTTACTTGCTCAATCTCTTTCAGTTTCTTGTCTTATGTGTTTTCCTTGTCATATAGTCTTGTATCTTAAAAGTGACTTTCAGTACCAAAAATGTTTTTAAAATAAAATAAATCACTTTTTTGGAGTTAAAAGGTATAATAAATTAATAAAGTGATTTTAAAAAGGGAGTTTCTGAAAAGTTCCCTAAAAAGTTTATAAAAGGGGAATTGTGAGCTCATTTGGTATGTGAAAGTTTATTATCTCTTTGTCTGAAAACCTTTGTGGCTC
Source organism: Sequoia sempervirens (assembly GCA_007258455.2). NCBI lineage: Eukaryota > Viridiplantae > Streptophyta > Pinopsida > Cupressales > Cupressaceae > Sequoia > Sequoia sempervirens. The sequence continues at coordinate 27,833 of VDFB02161706.1, forward strand.
ATGTTTGTTGGAGATACCGATTAGGTATTTCACAGTGCATTCAAAGATTTATTTTTTTCAATTCATGGGTCTCTTTTAGAGACAATTTGTAGGAGATTGGAAATATTATAAAATATCTTGTTTGGAAACCTTTCCTGGAAGAGTTTGATGGTTTTGGCAATTTTATGTTACCTGGGACACTATCTCTAGGCGTCTGGAGTTGTCGTTGGTTTGTGGGAAATGAAATTTATTATTCCTTGGACATGAGAATGAAATCTGAGTAAAAATAAGGAGCAATATTTATATATTGCAGTCATTGTTTTATATTTATGGTCGTGATTTTCCATCAGCAGTTCAAAGGTTTAGAAGACTCTTATTGGATCTTTTGGAAGAGAAATTTGTAACCTTCCAATCAATACTCCTAAGCGGTTGCCTCCTTTAGGGAATGTGAATTTTTCCTGAGTAGAGTGATTTACCAACGATAAAATTAAGCATTCACAAGCTGTGCGCTAGGACTAAGAATCATATTGGTATCCCAGGTTGCTAGTAATGGCAACACTTTCCATGGCGAATGGGGTTGAATAGAAGATAAGGCTGCCTATGCTTGGAGGTGGGAATAATTCTGAATGCTACAATATAACTTCGGAAATTAATACAGGAAATGTATGATGCTGCTATATAAATCTGAGCCATGCAATCTATAGTTGCAGACTGTTACAAATGATGAAAGGTCAGAAATTATTCCTATGTGCATATAGTCTTGTATCAGTCATTACAATTAAGGAAATAAGCTGTCATTTCAATATTTATGCTTTGTGAAGATTATTGAATTGTTTTGGTTCAAATTAATGTATGTCTTCTTATGTCCAAACAATGCAATCTGCTTAAACACATATTAAACCAACATCAATATACATACAAACCTGAAACTATACAATTGTGACAACAAACTCACTGTTGGAAGAGCAAAAAATTTAGAGGCAGATAATGGTGGGACATTACATCCATTGCTTTATGCAGTGCTCAGTTCAACGACCATGATTGAAGCCATATTGGAATCTAAAATATTAGGCTTCCAAAGATTATTCTTTCAACTAGCGCCAACTCAAGCAAATTGTCTGTTTGGTTTCCTCAAACACATTATCTGAACCTGCACTATATATCTATGGCAGATGAATCTCTATTGTCAGTCAATGAAAAAGGATTGGTCTACCCACTTCCATTTATCCTTTCTATTTGGGTGTTTGACCTCAATTTTCAAAATCATATGCTGGTTGCATGTACATGTATAACATTGGGACTGGTCACTCATGTAGTTATTATATTCTAGGGTTTACAAGTCATTTTTTACTCTATTTTTATAGCTATCATTATTTATTATATTTTTGAATCCCACTAACATATCTTAGTAAACCCTCAACCCTATACACTCAACAATACACACAACCCTCAACCAATTTCTTTTTTGTATTACAATCTTAATCTGACATACAATTTGCATATGCATATGCATATAGATTTTTGATCACCCAGATCACTCGTCACAGGATGAGAGCATACGTCCGATATGCCAAAACCTATGGACTCTATGCCCTATGAAGTTCTAAACTCAACCCAGCCAATTCCGAATGCCCCAGGTGACCCTCTTTGCCCTTACTTATAGTGGAGTGTGCGTAATGCAACCTTGGCATTTTACAAAATAATTTTGGAGTCCAACCATACATTAATGACACACGTCCCACCCACTTACTGCACTAAGGAGTAGACAATTGTTAGGCAGTCTGTCGTGAACACTAAGTGGAGAATAAAGACAATCACTTTTGGGACACCTGTGAGTGAGAAGGGCCCACTTAACACCCATAAATGGCTATAAGGATTTCGCTTTTTATGACAGGGTTGTATCTTGTTGTCACGTGTTAACATGGGTGACATCACAACACATACAAGCCCATGTGCTAGCTTCTAGGAAAAGGCATAGGACCCAATAATCGATCAAGTAATGGAGAGAAGACCAAATCCCAATCTTGACAGTAGCCCTGGAACACAATCCATTTGTACCACATAATCTTGAGAATAAGCACGATCTCTTTTAATTCTTCTAGCAAGAGATGCTAGCTTGAGTTGGATCTCCATTTCTTCAATTTTTACTTTTGGCTTCCATCTAGATTCTAAAGAATATAATTCAATTCTAGGAAAGTCATGTCCAGTTTTGGAATAATGAGTCAAGTATTGTTCCATGCATGCTAGCATTTTTCCCAAAGTTGTGGATGGATTAGTTTGAGAAATTCTTCTAGATCTGGATTGAACTTGGCACCGATTAGGCCAGTGTATTCTTCAAATGAATCTTGGTCAAAGCTGATTCTACTAATAAAGTTGATTCTAGTGTATTCCCTAAAAACCTTATAAAAGGGGACTTGTGAGCTCATTTGTTATGTGAAAGTTTATTATCTCTTTGTCTGAAAACCCTTATGGTTCTAGAGATTGGACTTGGTTCATCATAGCCTTCCTGAGGACAAAAACCCTCTTGGAGAATGTAATATTCCCCCTTAATTTTTTTCGAATTTAATCAGCACCAAACACCACTATTAGTGTTAGCTCCAAATAATAAGCATCCTGAAAAGTAATCCTTCACCTTTTGATCACCAAGATTGTTACACCCCGATTGTATAGCTACTATGTATGAGTACTGCATAGGGTTAAAATGATTGTAAGAGAATTTTGTGAATGAATAAAATATGTTGTACCTTGTTATTAATATGAGTGTTTTCACATTTAATGTTGCTTCAATTGATGTTATTCATGGTGAAATATTGCATAAGGAGGTTAATGAATCATGCTATTCTAACTTGAGATGTTTATGTATACTGCTAATGTTATGAACATGTGACTGTCGTGAGTTTATGTCAGTGGATGCAGGTATGTGAACCATTCCTCCAGGCGGAGGGGAAATATCACTCGGAAGAGGAGCTTGGTTATTTCAACGGTAAAGTGAACTATTTGAGCATACACACACATCACTATAGATTGAGTGAATTGAGTCAGTTATGTTGGTTCTAGATAAGTCATTTGTAGCTCATATCTTGGTATTAGGAGTCTTGTCTACTTCTTTACGCTTTTGTGAGTGATGTTTATGTATATATTTGTCTTGTATTACGATCATTGTGATGGTAATGTGAATGAATGTAAGTGAATAGGGAGTGGACATATATACGTATATATAGTATATACACTATTATGCTTAAATTCGCACCTGAATGCGATTTGAAACGACAGCTATGCATAGATAAACTGCTCTTCAAATTAGGAGGGGAAGCTCCCTCTTGCTGATGGTGTTTGAAAGAAAGTAAACTAAAACTAAGTTGCCTATCTTTTTGATCAGCTTAGAGCACAAGGTTTATTAAACACAAACGCAGCTGAGATTTTCTGTTTTAAGAACTTCAACTACGACTAACTTAAACTAAAGACGTTTCTGGCTTCTCAAGTAATAGCAGAGCAAGAGAAGCTAGAAATTAACAAGGTAGATTTTCTAACAAAAATACTTCAATAATCTCTCTCTCAACGAACACCTACACACTTCACTGTAAGTTGAAATCAAAGATCATAAAAGTAGAACATAGATAACGGAAATCTGAGATTTTGGATCAAGGCAAAAGAGGCTCATGATTTTATTACTCAAATCTCTGGAACAAAGCTCACTTCTAACATGCCTGGAACAAGAAATTGCAGCTAAAGAGGTTTGCAATCTCGCACTTACACAATAGAAAACAACAATCACACTAACTCCTTGTTGGCAAAGAGCTCAACAATTTGCTATCACAACACTTGAACAATACTTGAGTAACAAATAGAAGGCACAATAGGCTCAACGTTTTGTTCTCACTAGCAACATTAAGAAAACCTAATGAGCAAAGGCTCTTATTTATAGACAAGCAGAGGAGTAGGGAACCCTAAAATCTCCTTGCTTTCACAATCAAGGGCTTGCTCAGCAAGCAAGCTTTATTACTAAATCTAGAAAGAAGATAACATCTAAAACCCTAAGAAAGCATAAAAAGCGGGAAATGCCAACTATTACATTTTATCCTCTTTCTATCCTCAAATAATGGATAAGATTTATTCCAAGAATAGAAAGAAAGCGGGAAAGAAAGCTTCTGGAAGAAAGCTGCTTTAAAGCTCGATCACATCCGCTAGGAAGTTAGAGATTGTGTCCCGGTTCGGTGCATCTATACCATCAACAACAAAGCACCGCTTTTCTAGGATATCTTCAACATCTGCAATAGATCTCAGGAAATCTTCGACCTCATTGGCCGCTTTCTCAAACTTTGCTAACATCACCGAAACATGACCTATCCTTCTGCCAAGTGGATTGCAACTGCGAACAACATTCTGGAACTGAGTTTGTACTTCCTCAAGCCCGACGTAGGAACCATCTTCAAGACTGTACTGAGAAGGAATCTCCATGATGAATTCGCTGAGTAAAAGAAGAGCTTCAACCACCCTTTGTGTGTAGGCGATGAATTCTTCAGATATCTTCTCATAGGTTCTAACTTTGAAAATGTGATGCTCCCTCCAGCCAAGGATTTGCCTCTTGTGTTCTTTTGAAACTGCTGAACCAAAGGTTGTATCCAAATCGGCAATGATGATCTCATGCCTTGGTCTTACTTCAGCCAATGTTTGTTCAAATCCCTGGATGCCTTGACGTAGCTCATGAGCATTCTCTCAACTCAACATCCGGTACAAGATCTTCCTTTCTCGACAATGAAACTCTCATCCACTCTCTCTTGAGTTTCTTTTCCCATTAAATAAATCAGCCAATCAGCGACATCACCGTGTCTCTAAAATCTGGGGCAGCAATTGGGTTACTCGTGAAGAACCATGGACAAGTTAAAATAAAGCCTAAGCCGCTGATTTCAGCCTTGAGGGCTGCCTTGTCCTTTCCATCCTTGAGTACTCTTTCCTGAAGGTTTTTGGATGCAACTCTGAAGAGACTCAAATCTGCATGTCTGGTATTTCTACCGAGATTGGCCTTGACCATGACGAAGTCATCCATGTTCACCTCATCCCCGTTTGTCTTCAGCGCAGCCTATGACTATCTCAAGTATATCAAGTTTCCTATCAAGTGAACTTTGCTTCTTTGCCTTCTTGTAGGTTCCTATAGATGTTATCGATCATCACCACTCTGATATGAAGGCTCTCTTCTTACCCTCTTCCTAAGAGTTTCTGCCAAGACACGGTAGTATCTTTACTAACTTCCTCGGGAGGTGCAACTGCAACTTCCTCTTCATTTTCAATATCAAGGTCGATGTGGATCGGTGAAGAACCTATCAAAGGTACAAAAACATGTGTTGAAGGCGGCTCTACTTCTTTCCCCGGAGATATGGGCTCGCCAGAGAAACTTTTGAATCAGCTATAGGCTGCTCCTGTATGACTATGCCTGAGAAGTCTAACCTTCTTTTTACATTTTTATTCGATCTACTACCTTTGACGCCTTCTTGAGACTGACTTTTACCCTTCCCTTTGGACTGTGCTCTGGAGGAAGAGGGAATTGTCTTTGGCGGCTCTGCTATTGGAATGGAGTTCTTCCTTTTAAGGATTAGGAAAACCTTACTATGCTCAAGGACTTGTTTTGTCCTGTCTTCAACTGAAAGAGATTCCTTATTAGCCCAGTTGACCTGTGGTAGGGGCTGACCTTCAATTCGCTTCTGAGTATACATCGGGAGAAGCACATCTTCATCATCATCTGATAGCCCTTCTATGTCCTCATTTAAGTAATCATTCATTTGATGAAGAGAGAGCCTGTTGTAGCTACGCCTCCGCACCTCAAACTCATCTGTACAATTAGCCCAAAAATCTTCAAGTGAGGCTATATGATCATAGTTCTCCAATCGGCCAGCGTAGACACCATGAGGGTCAAATGATCATCTCTCGCTGTAAGATTTGAGGCCGAATTTATCTAACTCTTCTCCTATTGTCTTGGCATCTGCAGCAGTCCTGAATGTATAAATTCCCAACCCTAATGGAAAATGGAGGGAGGGTTTCCTTCTGTTCCTCAAGACTGTGTGGACACCATGGGCCTACCTCAAGAACTCCATGAAGATGACCTCATCTGACGTACCTTATAAATATGAGCTGGTCACCAATAGCCATAGACCCCAGATAGGTTTAAGCTAAGTCACCAGGTTCGAATTCGAATTCGAATTCGACAACATTGAAATTCGAATGAAATTCGACAAGGAAAAAATTCGAAAAGTATAAAATTCGAATAAAATTCGACTCATGTAAATTTTTTATTTTTTTTATAAATATAAGTAATATCTCCATACAATTCTCTAAATAGTTTAACATTGATACATATATTTGAATCATTACAAAAAGATGACACATTTATAAAATATAAACCATAAGAAACATGTGAAATCACGATTGTGAAGATGTTCTTTTGTCAAAAAGGTACAATAACAGTAAAGACTTTAGAACTTCAAAAAAGCTCCAAGTCATCAAGAGCACTTGGCTGAGATGCTAAATCATCATCATCTGTATCAGTACTCAATTCTTCATCTGCAAAGTCAGGCTCATCTGCATCTAGTGCTGCTATGTCTTCACGAATTTGTTGTGATGAAGAGTCCTTTGCTGATTTGTTCATGAGCAATTTTAAATTGCTGCGAACATAGACAAGATCTCCCAACTTTCCGGACAACAATTTATTCCTCTTTTTGGAATGGATGTGGTCAAAGCAACTCCAGTTCCTCTCACAAGCTGACGAACTTGCTCCCTGACTCAAAACTCGAATAGCAAACCTTTGTAGCTTAGGAGTTTGTGCTCCATAGGTCATCCACCATGTATACGCAGGTACATGTGTCATGTCATATTTGGCTGCTAACATTCCAAACATCCCTTCTCCTCTCTTGTATACCCAAAATTGACTTCTAATTAGTGCTGAAATTGATGGATTTGATTCATACTTTTCAGCAGCTTCTAAAAGCCCTACCATAATTTCAGTGTCACCTTCTCTATCAATAGAAAATAATTTAGGCTCCAAAAAGCAAGCTGCTGCATGTAAAGGTGTGTGCATCATTTTCCATCTGCAATCAACTTCCTCCCATATCTCCATATATTCTGCTTCTACATTATTGAGTGCTTTTTGAATAGTTTCCTTACAACGGTCCATGCTTTCATAAAGCATGCCAAGGCAAGGAGTGTCACCATCAACCATACGAAGCACATCAACAATTGGTTCACATATAAGCAAAACCTTGGCTGCACTTTCCCAGAAATTGCTATTCAGAATGATTTGCTCTATGTTCTTCCCCTTAGGACCTTTAGAAAGCACCGAGTGTTCCCACTCATTGGAACAAATAATAGACCTCAAAGCTGCTTTTTCTTCAACCACTCTTTTCAAAGTGATATAAAATGAAGCAAATCTTGTTTCACAAGGCCTCAACAACTCCCTAGATGCATGCTACCTATAAAGACTCAATGTGAGACGATGATTCCTTATGAAATTTGCAATTGCTCTTCCTCTGTGAATAGCTTCATGTACCCATGGGAATTTAGCCAAGTCATGAAGCAACAAATCAAGACAATGGGCTGCACATGGGCTCCAATATATTTGTGGGTATTTCTCTGCAATCAGCTTCCCAGCTCCCACACAATTTGCGGCACTATCAGTTACCACTTGAACCACATTTTCCACCCCTATTTCAAGAATGGCTTCCTCTAATATTTGAAAAATGTACTCAGAAGTTTTCTTGTGGTTCATGGTATCAATCACTTTCAAGAACACAACACCCTCAGGACAAGCCACCAAAATATTTATCAATGGCCTTTGACATATATCTGACCATCCATCACTCAATATAGTGCAACCTGTTTTCCTCCAAGAGGCTTTGACAGTAGCTAGTTTATCAGTCACTCTATCTTTTGACCTCTGCAAAAGAGTTGTCCTGATAGCCTCTGAACCTGGGGGAGTGTACCCTTTTCCAAACTCTGCAATTTTGTGAACAGCATTACGAAAATGTGGACTTCTTGCAACATTGAATGGAATAGCACTTGTGTAAAACAAATCAGCTACTGCATCATCCACCTCCTGTTTCTCTGCTGGTTTCCAGAAGCTTTTCAATGTTCCACTCTCTTTCGATACCCTCACCTGTTTGGATAAACCAGAAGAGGAAGACATAATAGATGCTGAGAATCTAGATTGAGACATATCTTCTTCAATTCTCTGTTTTTTTTGTGCTTTCTTCATCTTTCCTACAATTGAAGAGGATTGTTCTTTCTCTAAAGCAGCTCTCATTTCTGGGGTAACTTTAGGACATGCTGTAACACCTCCTCCTGCACCATTTGTAATACCAAGTAAATGGTCCATTGCCCTTGTCAAACCGCCATTAAAAGGTTTCTCACACTTGTTGCATATGAGGTCAGTACCATTGCGAGTGATATATTTCCATGCTTTCGCAGTTGATTTCTGGGGAGCCATAATCTGTATGTTTGAATGACAAAGAAATATTTAATATTTAAAAGTTAAAACATCCACAATTTTATTTCAAACAACATTGAGACAAAATATATAGATTTCTTATTTTAAATCTAAAAACAAAATAAAAAATACTAAATTTAATTTTAATAAACATAAAAATATTTAACATATTTTTATTAACATAAAAATAAAATGAAAATACTAAATATTAATAAGTACACTAGAAATCTATAATTTTATAAATATAATTTAGAGTCACCTAAAATCTATAAAATATTAAATAATAAAAATACTAAAATATTAAGAAGCCCTTAATATTAATAAAAAATACTAAATATTAATAAAATTAATATCTGAAACTTTGAAAGTCTATAATAATATAAATATATTAATATAATTTACATTTTAGTATTTTACATTTACAATAAAAATGATCTGGACACATTAATAAATAATAACTAATAAGTAAACATAATATTAAATACAAAATAAAATAATAATAAAATATTAAATACTAAAACAAATGAAAAATATTAAATATAGTTTAGAACTTTAGATAATAGTAAAAAACTAAAAATCATTCGTATAATTTTCTACAGGCGAAAAATAAAAATATTGAACCCTAAATTTAAAAAAAAACAAAAAATATCTTCCTACCTCCTTCGACGAAGACTCAAGGCTGAAGTCAGGTGATTTAAGGGAGTTGCAGGAAATGGCGTTCGCTGATTTCAGTTGATGCTGAAGATGTCGAAGTTGAAGCTGAGATTAGTTGATGGCCGTAGCCTACAGGGGATTCTTCAGACGCAGAGAGTGACAGCCGCTGCTTCATACGCCGACACAAGTGACGGCCGCTGTTGGTAGTTGAGTCGCCGAAGTAGAGAGTGACGAGAGATGACAAGCAAAAGCCAA
>VDFB02161709.1:0-26840 GCA_007258455.2 Sequoia sempervirens
TTTATAAATAGGTTGACAAAGGGGTAAAAGTCAATTCCTTTTCACTATTTACCTTAGCAAATTTGAGAGCAACAAGCGAAGAGGACTTCTGTGAGGATGGTGATTCCAGTGACCGAGCATCGCGGTGAGATCATGTAGACCTTCAGGAGACCAGAGGGCTTAGAACCAACGGTATGTACCTCTAAACCACCTTGTCATTTCATCGTTTTGCATGCAAAATTTAGGTTTTTATGGCCAACAACGAATGCGCTACAATGCATATGCGTGCGCGTAAGTTGCATTTGACTTCGTGTTCGACGCATTCATTGCGTCGCGATGCAAGTGCAAGGGTATTTAGGGAAGGCCAAGGATGTGTAACGCATTCACAATATTGTGCCGCATTCGAGAGCTATAATGCCACATATGTCATTTTGCGACGCATTTGTCAGTATTGGGGGTAGGTCGGCCATTTCTTTATAGAGCCATCCTGTAATATCGGCAAGGTCCTCGTTACTCATGTCTCCCCATTTTATGAAAACTGTTTTTGGTGGAACTTTGAAAATTTATTTGGGTTCCATTCTAAAACATGGTCAACCATAGACCTTCGGAGACTTGGGTATTTTTTTGATGTTGTATGTCGTATGTAGTTTGAATTCTCCACAGCCTAAGTCCTAGATCTTGACATTGGACTCATCCTTAGGAAGTATGGGAGATGGTGGCATGGTTGAAGATGTGGATGGAGTGGACGTGGAAGATGATGCGAGTGTGGATGGGTCAATGTATTTAGAAGAAGAGGAGCTAGGAGCTTCTCAGTTGATGGGAACTCGGTTTCAGAAATTCCCTTTAGGTTGGTACAATATTGAAAAGGGTCAAGGTCTCCATATATAGTGATTTATGTGTCGTCAAATGGGAATTTTAAGCATTGGTGATATGTGGAGGGAATGGCTTTTAGGGCATGAATACAAAAGACAAGGATGGGAGAGACAGGTTGGTGGCGCCATCGGATTGACACCATGGTTACATTCATTTAGAGGCCCTACAAAGATTGCCAACAGTGGGATGATGAAGACGACCATCTCAGCCTTTGCAGACAATACCGTTACCTGATTGATAGGATAGTGCAGAGTCAACTCAATATAGAGATGTATCTTCCATAGTGTGTACTGCGACAGTTTGGGGAGTAGTAGGGTGTACTGGTAGGCACAGCCGAGTATACCAAATCTTCCAGGGAGTTAGCTTGGGGGTCACCAATTTCTATACCATTTGTCGAGCAACAAATTGATGGGCTAGTAGCCTAGCAGTGGGGATGGAGAGGTGGAGTTGCAGATCCAAGGACTACCGCTGACTATGACTTGTGGTGGCAGGCGAATTGACTAGTGCCAATGACAGATCCAGATGGGCCAGCGCCTGCTGACAGGAGGTTATTTATACCACGTGTGTCGCGAGCCAGGCGAGGGGACAGAGATGGTGACAGAGGCAGAGGCATGGATGGAGGCAGGGGGAGGGATGGAGGCAGAGAGGGAGGTAGGGATGGAGGAAAGGGGAGGGATGGAGGCTGGGGTAGAGGGCGAGATGGGGGTAGGGATGGAGGTCAGGATGGAGATGATGGGGACGACGGAGGGGATAGCCAGAGATGGAGGAGAGATGGCTAGAGGCAAGGCAGGAGGGTACGACAGCGTGTAGCCAAAGTGGCATTGGATGCTATCCCAGAGGTGGCTAAGGAGGGAGAGAGAGAGGAGGATCCAAGGTAGGAGCAGGAGGAGAGACAAGAGGAGTAGCTGAGGTAGGAGCAGGAGGAGGAGAGATAGGAGGAGCATGTGGCCGAGGAGGATGCTAGACAGGAGCAAGAGCTTGAGGTGGATGTGGATGTGGATGTGCCTTGGGATGAGGGATTCAGTGGAAAGGAGGTCACAAAGGAGGGGGATGATGATGGCAGAGATGATGATGCTATGGATGAGGCTGAGAGACTCCTAAGATGGAGGATGGTGGAGGGAGAGGAGGATGTACCATCTACCTCGTCATTTCCCCATGACACCACAACAGACCAGAGGGTGGAAAACCTATAGAGTAGACTGGATGAGAGTGACACACGGGTCAGAGCACTGTAGTTAGAGCTAGAGGTGACTCGAGTAGAGCGGGATCAGGCAGTCATCCACCAACAGGAGGCAGCACAATGGTGTATAGAGTTTGCACGACTGTGTACCGAACTATCGACAGATCTAGCTCAAGAGTTTGGCAGGATTAGTGTACGGCTTGGGAAATATAGGCAGTTGTATGAGTAGGCTGTGCCAGCCGAGATGAGAGATCCCACTCTTACCAGGACACAGACAATTAGTGGCAATAGGTTGGGCAGTGGTAGTGGTAGCGGCAGTGGCAGTCAGAGTAGTGCAGGGGGCTCGACCTCTTCATGGCATACTTCGAGTCATAGGTCTCATCACAGACACTCCTCCAGTCACAGATCAGGGCACTCACATGGGTCATTAGGTTCAGGCCATAGATCAGTACCTGATCCACTTCCAGTAGTGTCATCATAGATGCATGTTACCGTGGAGATGATGCCATCAATATCAGTTCCATTGGTTTCACAGATAGAGGTTGCGACAGGTCCACCTGTTACCTCAGTGTCGGGCACAGGTCCTCAATCACCACATTCTTCGTCGTGAGGGGACTTGGAGAGCAGTTCATAGGGGCATGTTTACTGTGTTTGGCTTCATGTTTCAGACTTTGTTTTATGATACATTATGTATTGACCATCGAGCCTACATGCTCTATTTTTGGGATATCTCATGACTCTATCATGTGACATTATATATTTTGAGATGGTGTTATATGATGCAGTTTTGATGCGGCCTACATGTGTGTTATGTGATGTTATTTGATTTATGCACTATGATGTATGATGGAAGATTTATGTATGATATGCATTTATGATGGATGATGGTATTATTTATATGTCGTGTCATGTATGTCCTATGATGGTTACTTATGATGTGATGCTCTAATAATACAATGTTTATTTATATGTTGTGTTGATGTTGTGCCATGGAGGATGATGATATGCATAATGTATTTATTTGAATGGATGCCATGTTTATGCTTATGTTAATGCATGACTGTGTAATGCAATATGTATATGAAATGTATATGATTTAATCCTATGGGCGATGCAATGTATGGACCTAATGCAATGTCTATGTGATTATGTATGCACTTATGTTTTTGTATGTCACAAGATGTCATCAAGAGACGAACAAGAGAAGATGATAGGAAAGAAGTAGATACATGTTAGTTCCTAGACCAAATCCTTCAAAACTTTACCATAGGACTTTTATATTTATTGCTCTTAATCATCACTGGGCAGATTGTTGTGATGGCCAACAAACACCATGATATGACATAAATCAAGGTGTGCAAGGTCGTACCATCACATAAGATAAGAAGTCACAGAAAAGGATGATAATGACTCATACCAAGAGTACAATTTCATCAGTCTTTTTGTCATAATCAACCACAAGCAACAAAAAGACAAGAAGGACAATTCATGAAGCATCGTTGCTTCTCTAAATCCTGTTTCCAGGACATCCTTGATAAACTAGCAGCATGATTTCCAAAAGGAAAAAATAAAGCCATTATCATGATACATCGTTGTTTTTCTAAATCTTGTAGTCAGGATCTTGCTGAGAAACTAGTAACATGAGTTTCAAAAGACAAGACAAACGTCATGATACGTCGCTTCTTCTCTAAATCATGTTGTCGAGATCTTGCTGAAAAACTAGTAACATGATGAAAAATCCAAAGATAAGTTCCAAGTGTTTTCCAAGTGTGTCTGGATGCCAAGTGTTTTAATGTCAAGATGTCAGGTTTGATGATGTTGAGATGCCAGGGTGTCAAGGTTTTGACGATGCCAAGATGACGAATGTCGAAGATTGCCAAATTCAGGAAGGACACATCCTGAATAATGTTGATGTCAAGAGGATTGATCCCTAAATGTCAAAAGGAATCCCTCAAAATGCCAATGACAGTGACGATGCCTAGGAAGGAGACATCCTAAGGCATAAATGATAGAGGTTGTTCTTCAGAAGGACATATCTGAAGAATTCATTGATGTCAAGAGGAGTGATCCTTAGATGTCAAGAGGATCCCTCAAAATGTCAGAGGAAAATTACAATACCTAGGAAGGACACATCCTAAGGCATGAATGACAGAGGATATTCTTTAGAAGGACACATCTGAAAGATAACCAAGAGTTGACAGTCTGACAGGTTATGATAATGTAACTTTTTTTGACGAAATTTAATTGAAGTTGACTAAATTGACTTGCGTCAACTATATATCAATTTTTGACATGCTGATGTGATTGACATGTTTTATTGAGGAATTGCTAGAGCTTGTTTTAAGAGTTTTGCTTGTTTTGAAATAACTTGTTTGACTTGAAGACATTTTGACGTGTGTGTCAGTGTAGTGCCATGAACCCTAATGGACTGACCTAGTGCAGCCTCGGGGGCTCATCGACAGATGGCCTTGCCTACATCATACACTTAGAGACCTCGTAGTTTGAAACGACCAATGACTTTGTCTTGATGACCAAAGGTTGCATCGTGATTTAATTTTGACAAACCTAAAAGGACTGACCTAATGTCTCGGGGACTCGAAAATGATACTTTCCTATGTAGCAAATGCGCAGAGACAACGTAGTTTGGAAAAATGACAAAGACTAATTGATTTGATGGACTTGACAAGGAATGACTTCGTTTTCTATTTTCTAGACATTTTGACTCTGTTGGGGTTTCTTCATGATGCTTTTCAAAAAAAATTAGGTCTTTCTTCAAGACATTTTGTAATTTTTTTGTCTTTCTTTGGGATGTTTTGCGATGTTTTTGTCTTTTTAAGGACTTTTTGTAATGTTTTTGTCTTTTTTCAAGACTTTTTGTAATGTTTTTTTCTTTTTTCAGGACTTTTTGTAATGTTTTTTTCTTTTTTTATGACTTTTATAGTTTCCCAGACCATGCGTGATAACCACTGCAGTCACATCATTAAAAAAATTCCCCTAGTCAGGTCCAAGACTTAGCCAATTTTAAAGGTCGTGAAAGGGATATGCATGGGGTGTCGGATGGACAGTATTCAAGACTTGATGTCAACCTTTTGTCAACCATGAAAGGAAGGGTATGATGTCATGGAAGATGTCGTGGTGGTGACAAAAAATGTGTTTCATCATTGACCAAGATAGATAAAGTAACAGTAAATGGCAGAGCAATGATTGATTACGCATGGTGCCTGTTTGTCAGGTTTTCACCATGGTACTTATCCAAAGCGCCTATTTTCCAAGTTTTCACTGTTGGATGAATCATTTCTCTTTACTATTTTTGTCATTTTTTCATAGTTTTTTTGGTGCCGCCAAGAAGCCTATTTGCCAGGTTTTCATCAAGGCAACAATTTTTTTATCAAAAATTTTCAATTTTTTTGTTTTTTTAAGGTTTTTAGCTCGACCTTCTGATGCTATGCATAGAAATTTCAGAGATGTAGACTATTGATAGGCTCTGTCAGTTGTTCTCCATCTGGAGTCGCCAGCTGATAAGCTCCAGAACCAAAGGAGGATATGATGATGTAGGGACCTAGCCAATTTGGTTTGAATTTTCCAGGTTTTTCTCTGTTAGCCTGATTCTTAGGGTTTTGCATGAGGACTAGGTCACGAATTTCAAACTCCCTGACCATTACTCTCTTGTTGTAACTACAACAGAGACAGTTCTGATATGCTTGCAAATGGTTCAGGGAATTATGCCTTCTTTCTTCTAACATCTCCAACTAGTGTAGACGCGACTATCTATACTCCTCATCATCGGTCAAACCCTTCAGGGAGACTCGTAAGGAAGGAATTTCAACCTCAATGGGAAAGATGGCCTCAGCTCCAAAGACCAGGGTGAATGGAGTGGCACTCGTAGGTGTATAAATGCTGGTGTAGTAGGCCCACAGAGCAGGGTTGAGTTGGATATGCCAGTCACAGCCAGCGTCGTTGACAGTCTTTTTAAGGATTTTAACAATAGTTTTATTTGACGCCTCAACTTGATTGTTTCCTTGTGGGTAATATGGAGAGGAAAAATGATGTTGGATATGAAATCACTCACATAACTAACGAACGTCTTGGTTTTTAAATGGATGTCCATTGTCAGTGATGATGGATTGCGGAAGGCCATACCGACAAATGATATAGTTAAAAATGAATTTAGAGATTTGTTTGCCAGTTATGTATGTCAGGGGGATAGCTTCGATCCACTTCGTAAAGTACTCAGTGGTGGTTATGATGAATTTGTGTCCATTAGATGAGGTAGGATGGATCTTTCCCATGAGGTCAAGTCCCCATTGTACAAAGGGCCAAGGAGACGTGATCGGAAGAAGTTCTTATGCTGGAGCGTGAATCAAATCACTATGAATCTAGCATTGGTGACAAGTCCTAACGTATTTTAGTGCATCTTTCTCAATGGTCGACCAATAGTACCCAAGTCTCATTATCTTCTTGGCCAGAGTAGGACCACTTGAATGAGACCCGCATATACCCTCATGTACTTTGCGTAAGGTTGTGCGTGCTTCGTTGGTGTTGAGACATCTAAGGAGGGTGTTATCAAAGCTACGACGATAAAGGGTTTCGCTAACGATGGCATATCTTACAGCTTTTCGGATAAAAGACTTCATCTAGTTATTGGAAAGATTAGGGGGGAGGGTTTGAGACTTAAGGTAGTCATGGATGTCTTAGTTCCATGGAGAATCAGGACCAACAAGCTCGCAGACCATCTCCAATTTTGGAACATCATAGGCAAGGACCAACAATTGTTCTATCAGGAATTCCAGTTGAGGCATATTGCTTGGAATGTCAAAGAGAGAGCCAATCGTAGCCATTGCATCTGTTGCCTTGTTTTGTGCTCTCGGAACTTGCTCGAAACTTACCATGTGAAAGTATGTCTGGAAGTTGTCAACCATTCGTTTGTAGGGCATTACTTCTCATCTTTTGTGTCATAGTCATCATTAACTTGGTTGATGACTAACTGAGAATCCCCATAGACATGTAGTGCTCTGATTTTCCATTTTATTGTCATTGTAAGTCCTGTAACTAGTGCCTCATATTCCACCACGTTATTTGTGCATGGGAAAGCTATCCGGAAAGACTTGGGAATGGAATCTCCTTGAGGGGTGATAAAAAATATCCCTGCCCCCGAGCCATGATTAGTATGTGATCTGTCAAAGTATAGACTCCAGGGGGACTTTGGTTCCGTATGGAATATTGACTCATCTGGGAAATCTGCCACTAAGGGGTGATCACTTTGTATAGGCATGTCTGCCAATTGGTCCGCAATTACTTGTCCTTTGATCACTTTTCTTTCAACATACTAAATGTCGTATTCGCTCAGAATCATGACCCATTTTGCCAAACGTCTTGTCAATGTTGCACGACTCAATAGGTATTTGAGGGGGTCAATCTTGGCTACCAACTGTGTTTGATGGCTCAACATATAATGTCTTAGCTTCTGAGCTGAAAAGACAACTGCTAGACAAGCGCGTTCAATTGATGTGTAATTTAGTGCATACCCGACCAGTGTCCGATTGATATAATATATGGCCCTTTCTTTATCTTCTTGGTCGTTTTCTGCTAGTAATGCCTCCAGTGCTGAAGTAGTGGCAGAGATGTATAAGATCAAAGGTTTTCCGTGAATGGGCAGTATGAGGACTCACGATGACAATAAGTAATATTTTATTTGCTGAAAGGATTCTTGGCATTTATCTATCCACACAAAGGGGATGCCTTTGCGTAGAAGATATTGGAATGGTTGACACTTGTCAGCCAATTGTGCTATAAAGCGCCGGATAGATTGTACCCTACCCTATAATGTCCTAAGTTCACTTATTCCTCTGGGAGGAGGCATGTCCATGATGGCTTTGAATTTTTCTTGATCAACTTCAATTCCTCTTCGAGAAACTATGTATCCCAAGAGTTTTCTAGATGTTACACCAAAGACACATTTTTTAGGATTCAGTCAAACTTTTTATTCTTCTAGTCTCTTGAAAATTGTGTCTAACACCTTCAAATAATCTTTTCTTGTTACTGATTTATCCAAAAGGTCATCTACGTAATCTTCCATTATTTTATGCATCATGTCATGAAAGATTGTGGCCATAGCCCTCTGATATGTGGCACCTACAATTTTAAGACCAAATGGCATGACATTCCAGCAGTATGTACTCCAAGGGAAAGTGAATGTTGTTTTATATTGATCTTCGGGGGCAATACGAATCTGATTGTAGCCTGAGAAACCGTCCATGAGGGACAGCATCTCATATCCTACTATGAGGTCAACTATGATATCAATATTTGGCAAAGGAAAGTCATCTTTTGGGCATGCCTTGTTTAAGTCTCTGAAACCTGTGCAGACTTGGATCATTCCATTTGGCTTCATTACTGGCACTAGGTTAGATATCCATTCAGCATAATCAATAGACCATATGAACCCAACGTCTAGAAGTTTCTTCAACTCAACCTTGACCAATAGAACGACTTGAGGATGCATTTTGTGTAACTTTTGTTTAACTGGTTTGGAATTTGGCAATAGTGGCAAATGGTGCAGAACCAGCTCTGGGTCTAGTCCCGGCATGTCGACATAGGACCTTGCGAAATTGACTTTACATTCTGCAAAGAACTTGTGAAATTTTGGTCTCTCTTCTTCATTCAACGATGCAGCAAAGAGGACCATTTTTGGAACTTTTGTTGTTGATATGTTGTCTTCTATGGTGTCCTCTATGAGCATAGCTGATTTCTCTTATGTTACAGGAAGAAATTCTAGTCCTCCATCTTTGGGCACCTTAGAGAGGTTTTCACCTGCAGATACGTCCTTTGTTTTTACTTTTTTGTCATCAAAAGGTGCCTTTCGGTTTTCACCTAAAGACGTTTCATTTTTTTCTTTATTCTTATTTTTAATTTTGCGACTAGAGGATGAAGCAGTCTCGCCGAAGTAGGCTGCACAATCTAGGTCAAAGGCGAATCCTGCCTTGTGATCACCACTTTGTATACCCTCACGTAATCCCATAAATTCTGAAATAGCCTCATCATTCTGAAAGGTGTCCAGGACTGGTGGGCCTTGTTGGTCCCAATCGATTAATTGTGGATAGACTAGGGAAATGCCATCGTCAGCATTGGTGAATTGAGGGGAGGATGCAGAAAGCATGCAGACGGATTCAGAGATGTAGATAAAATTATCATCATCCAATTCCACATCGGACTCTATCCAATATTCCCCTTCGCTTGTTTCATATTCATTTTCAAAGTAAGGGGTAAATGACTCAGAGTCGTGGTTGTCAACGTTATCTTGAAATTCAGAGCGATTTGACTGATGGTTATGAGGTTGAGATGGTGGGGCTTGTATGTCATGGGGAAGGGAAATGGAACTATAAATATTTGGTGCCTGATCGATTTTAAATTTTTGCCAAAAAATTTGTTCAGTGGTAAGCTCCCCCATTTCAACGAACAAATCAACGAGGCAACAGTCACTTAAGGATCATTGGGAGCCAAATTCCCACTCTTGGGAGTCAGTTTCATGAAGGTTTCCTTAGCGGTCTCGACACTTTCTAAAGTATGCACGCGCTCACTTGAAATTCCATTGGTACGTCAGTCGTCATTGTCAGGCAATCCATACCCTAATCCAAGACACTTTGGTATTTTGAAAGATTCTATGGGCTCTCTTCGTACAATTTTATTTTTGCCTAGGCCACTAGTTCCATCATAGCCCTTAGCCTTCATCATGTCATATCCCTTGCCATATTTCTTAACTGGTAATGGGGGTAGGTCGGCCATTTCTTTATAGAGCCATCCTCTAATATTGGCAAGGTCCTCATTACTCATGTCTCCCCATTTTATGAAAACCATTTTTGGTGGAACTTTGAAAATTTCTTTGGGTTCCATTCTAAAACATGGTCGACCATAGACCTTCGGAGATTTGGCTATTTTTGTGATGCTATATGTTGTATGTAGTTTGAATTCTCCATAGCCTAGGTCCTAGATCTTGACATTGGACTCATCCTTAGGAAGTGTGGAAGATGGTGCCAGTGTGGTGGAGGATGTGGATGGAGTGGACGTGGAAGATGATGCGAGTGTGGATGGGTCAATGTATTTAGAAGAAGAGGAGCTAGGAGCTTCTCGGTTGATGGGCACTTGATTTTCGGAAATACCCCTTAGGTTGGTACAATATTGAAAAGGGTCAAAGTCTCCATATATGGTGATTTCTATGTCGTCAAATGGGAATTTTAAGCATTGGTGATATGTGGAGGGAACGAGTTTTAGGGCATGAATCCATGGACGACCGAACAAGATGTTGTAAGGTAATTCTAGATCCAGGACTTGGCAAGTTGTATCCACCATGACTAGTCCCACTCTGATAAGAAGAGAAATAACGCCTCTAGAAGAATGTTCTTCATCATCATATGCTTTTATGACTATACTCTTTGTAGGGTCTATGGATGCATCAAAGATCCTAGAGCCTTAACCAGTTTCAAGGAACATATGTTCAATCCTGCTCCGCCATCTACTAAAACTCTAATGACTTTGTGCTTGTGGATGAAAGTTTCGATATGTAACATGTCATTATGGTTGGTCTTGGGTGACGAGTAATCTTGATCAAAAAAAGTGACATGATAAGGTGTAGTGAGGTATCCCACCATGGTCTCAAATTGGTTGGCATCAATATCTTTAGGGAGGGAGGACTCTTGCAAGCTTTTATCTAGTATAGCCTTATGCACGGGAGAGATGCGAAGCAGCTCAAATATGAATTTGCGTAGGAGTTTTTCCAAGCTGGTCGATAAGGTTAAACTAACTCTTAGGTTGCCATTGCTTTATGGTCGAGGCGGGTTATGACTGCCTAGGAGATGTACCAAGTATGGTAATATTAGGTTTCCTAGCAGGAGGTAGACCAGCTATGGTGATCTTGCCACTTCAAGTAGTGGCATTGCATTGGGGTGCTTGTTTGACTATGATGGTGTTGATGTATTCATCATCAGTTCAGACATTATTTATAGTAGGTCCACCGAAATAGTCATACTTGGCGTGGGCATAATTGGCTTGATTATTATTTGTCTTAGGCCCTGATGTGGAAGCATTATTAGAACCATGGTCTTGCAATGGGTTCTTATGAATGGTATGGTCAGAATTTGATGGGAATTATGGCCCACCTAATTCAATTATTCGACTCTCGATAAGGTCTTGCACAATATTTTTGAGTTGTCGACAGGACGATGTCTTACGTCCTTTAGCTTGATGGTAAGCACAAAAGGCATTATCATCCCACCATGATAGATTAAATTGTCCCGGGTCATACGATTTTGGTTCTTCAAGTGTGATGAGACCATTCTAAAGGCATTTCTTGAGGACTTCCTCCATGGGCTCACCCAAGGGAGTGTATGTGAGACCCCTGGGGAATTGTCTTGTTTGACGGTATTGTCCTTGATTTTGACTGTTTTGACCATTTTGGTTGTTTGGGGTGGCATTTGTGGGGGGTGTTAGTATCGTCATTGGCTTGTTTTGCGGTTGAACCCCTTTCAGAGCCAATACAGGACCCATAGTGTTTAAAGCCTTGGCATCAATAACACCGTCGTTGGTAACATGTTTATTTTGACCCAGTACTTATTTTTGTCAGTGGGAGTATTTGAGTTTGTGTTCTTAGGACAGTACTTTAGCTCTCCCTTTGCAATAAGGGCTTTCTCTATCTAGACACCTTTTTCAACTAGGTCCATGAAGGTTGTGCAACAATGTACTTGTAATGCATATTTTAAGGGTCCTAGAAGTGTTTGAACAAACATGTCCACCTTTTCCTTTTCAGGTATGTCGATGTGACAATGACTAGCTAGACTTCTCCATTTTTGGAAGAATGGGATGAACGTTTTGCCAGCATCCTCTTGCGTGAGATTGCATAAGCTAGTAATAGAGGTGTCCATGTCAATGTTGTACGAGTAATTTTTTATGAATTTGCATTTAAGTTCATCCCATGTTTGGATATCTTTTTGAGTGGAGAACCATTCAAGGGCAAGACCTACAAGACTTTTAGAAAAGAGTCTCATCAAGCATGTTGGTTCATATGTGACATCCATACAGTTGGTTGAAAATTCTCGGACGTGTTCGATAGGGTTTGTCTTTCCTCTGTATTTTGTAAAATTAGGTGACACATATCCTGGAGGAAATCATGGCATGTATAAGTTCATGTCAAAGGGATATACAGATAAATCATATGACACTTCTGATTTATGGTCAGATATTTGTATGTTTTCTATGGTCTTTTCTAGACCCATCAACTTTGCTTGTAAGGAAACGATTATAGGGTCATTTGTGGCCCCATACATCGGATTAATTGGTATGCCATAGGTCCCCATTTGTTGTGAGTGGATGTTGGTGTGTTGTTGAGGTACATGTTGTTGTGACATGTATGATGTGTTTTGATTTGTGTGTTGTTGGTATTTAAAGTTTGGATTTCGGGCATGTTGGTGTGTATGAATATGGGATGAATATGTCAGAATGTGCCCCCCAGCCATTTGGGTCGATATTTGGGGAATATGGTGACCATGAATATTTTGATGTGCGAATGATGCCATAGGTTGTGTGTTTTAACTACCTTGTCCAAATTGTTGGGTATGTACAAGGGGAATGGTCGTATTTTGTCCTTGAGAGGTGATGGGAATTAGACTATGTTGATGGGTTAACATTTTTTTGTGGTCCTTGAATAAAGATACGTCATTTACCTCCACCCAAAGGATTATGTGAGATACTAATGAGAGGATATGATGAAGATGTACTCATGGTACTAGATGTAGTTGTCAATGGAGGATTTGTATGGATTGATGATGCCCCCATGGTATTTATTGTAGTGGTAAAGAGAGGATTGGAATAACTTGCCCACACTGTCGAGGACCCAAAGGTGGCTCCAATTGATTGTGACAGTATTGTAGATATTGTGGGCACTGTGACGGATTGTGATCCTCTAATGGATGTAGCGTTTATTGAATTGGAGTTGTTTGGAATGTTGGAGGTAGCACTCATGGTCAATGTGACATTTTGCGAGGTAGCATCAAAAAAAGTATTGCTTGTGGTGTTTGGAGGTTGACCAGTATTGGACATGTTATGTGTATTGTTGACATTATTGGCAGGAGATGTCGATCTCAAGGTATCAATGTCGAACCCCTGAGGTAATTTAGCTCCTTGACTTAAAAGTATGGCCAAATATTTGTTCTATCATATAATATTATTTGTTCTACAAAGTAGGCTACATCTGGATCTTGTGTTGCTACGTCTAGGTTTTCCTCAAGTATTTGTCCATATTCATCCTTACGTAAGAATGGTTCAAAGGGGTTGTTTGATGACGATGGTATGGTCGTGAGAGGTTGAGTATTCGTGTTGCTAAATGGGTCGTCAAAAGTCCAATTTGGGTCATAAGTGTGATTGGTGACATTGGAATTAGAATCGTGTCCAAAGTTTTCCATTTGTCTTTTCTTTATTTGGAGTCTAGTTTCCACCATAAAAGGGAATTGCTCAAATGAAGGTAATGAAAATGATGACTAAATGCAAGGATGATACTACCCTATGTTTTTTGAATTTTTGTGACAAAGGATGACAATGCAAGACTATGTTTTTTTTGGATTTTGATAATGAGGGATAACAATGCATGGTGATGACTAAGGAAATGATTGATGATGGTGGAGATGATGGAGATGATGGGGATGATGGAGGGGATGGCCGGAGACAGAGGAGAGATGGCTAGAGGCAGGGCAGGAGGGTACGATAGCATGTAGCTAGAGCGCCATTGGATGTTATCCCAGAGGTGGTCAAGGAGGGAAAGAGAGAGGAGTCAAGGCAGGAGTAGGAGGAGGAGAGACATGAGGAGCAGTTGAGGTAGGAGCAGGAGGAGGAGAGATAGGAGGAGCATGTGGCTGAGGAGGAGGCCAGATAGGAGCAGGAGCTTGAGGTGGATGTGGATGTGCCTCAGGACAAGGGAGTTGGTGGCAAGGAGGTCTCAGAGGAGGAGGATAATGACGAAGATGATGATGATGCTATGGATGAGGCCGAGAGGCTCCTGAGATGGAGGATGGTGGAGGGAGATGAGGAGATACCATCTAGCTTAGTGTTGCCCCATGATGCCATGACAAACCAGAGGGTGGCAGACCTACAGATGAGATTGGATGAGAGTGTCGCATAGGTTAGAGCACTACAGGCAGAGCTAGAGGTGACTCGAGTTGAGCGGGATCAGGCAGTGATCCGCTAGCAGGAGGCAGTGCAGTGGTGTACAGAGTTTGCTCATCTGTGTACAGGACCGTCAGCAAATTTGGCACAGGAGTTCGACAAGGTCAGTGTACGACTTGGGTGATATAGGCAGTTATATGAGAAGTTCATACCAGTCAAGATGAGAGATCCTACCCTGACCAGGACATAGACGAGGACAGGCGACAGCAGCAGGTCAGGGAGTGGCAGTGGTAGTGGCAGTCAGAGCAGTGCAGGGGGCTGGACCTCTTTAGGGCATACTTTGAGTCACAGGTCTCATCATAGACACTCTTTCAATCACAGGTCAGGGCATTCACATGATTCATCAAGTTCAGGCCATAGATCAGTACCTAGTCTGCCTCTAGTGACAAATCCTTCAACTTCAGAGAGTCAGGCCGTAATGTCATCACAAATGCCTGTTACCATGGAGATGATGCCATCAATGTCAGTTCCATTGGTTTCATAGACAGAGGTTGCCACAGGTCCACTTGTTATCTCAGTGTCAGGCACAGGTCCTCAGTCACCACATTCTTCGCCACGAGGGGATGAGGAGAGCAGTTCATAGGGGCATTGTTTACTATGTTTGGATTCATGTTTTAGACTTTGTATTATGATACATTATGTATTGACTATCGAGCATGCGACCTCTATTTTTGGCATATCTCTTGACTTTGTCCTGTGACATTGATTTTTGAGATGATGCTATATGATGCAGTTTTGATGTGGCCTACATGTGTGTTATGTGATGTTATTTGATTTATGCATTAAGATGTATGATGGATGATGGATGATTTATGTATGATATGCATTTATGATGGATGATGGTATTATTTATATGTCTTGTCATGTATGTCCTATGATGGTTACTTATGATGTGATGCCTTGATAATACAATGCTTATTTATATGTCATGTTGATGTTATGCCATCAATGATGATGATATGCCTAATGTATTGATTTGAATGGATGTCATGTTTATGCTTATGTTAATGCATGACTATGTATAATGCAATATCTATGTGAAATGTATATGATTTAGTGCTATAGTTAATGTATGTGTGGACGTAATGCAATGTCTATGTGATTATGTATGCACTTATGTTTTTGTATGTCACAGGATATCACCGAGAGATGGACAAGAGAAGATGACAGGAAAAAAGGAGATGCATGTTAGTTCCTAGACCAAATCCTTCAAAACTTTACCATAGGACTTTTATATTTATTACTCTTAATCATCAATGGGCAGATTGTTGTGATGGCCAACAAACACCATGATATGACATGAATCGAGGTGTGCAAGGTCGTACCGTCACACAAGATAGGAAGTCACAGACAAGGATGATAATGACTCATACTAAGAGCACAATTTCCCCAGTATTTTTGTCATAATCAACCACAAGCAGAAAAAGACAAGAAGGACAATTCATGAAACGTCGTTGCTTCTCTAAATCCTGTTTCTAGAACATCCTTGAGAAACTAGCAGCATGATTTCCAAAAGGATAAAATAAAGCCATTATCATGATACGTCGTTGTTTTTCTAAATCTTGTTGTCGAGATCTCGCTGAGAAACTAGTAACATGAGTGTCAAAAGAAAAAGCAAACGTCATGATACGTCACTGCTTCTCTAAATCCCGGTGTTAGGACCTCACTGAAAAACTAGTAACATGACAAAAAGCCACAAACAAATGACAAGTGTTTGTTGAGTGTTTTTGTATGCCAAGTGTTCTAATGTTGGGATGTCAGGTTTGATGATGTTGAGATGCCAGGGTGTCAAGATTTTGACTATGCGAAGATGACGAGTGCAAAAATTTGCCAAATTCAGGAAGGACACAACCTGAATAATGTTGATGTCGAGAGGATTGATCCCTAAATGTCAAAAGGGCTCCCTCAAAATGCCAAGTGATAGTGACGATGCCTAGGAAGGACACATCCTAAGGCATAAATGACAGAGGTTGTTCTTCAAAAGGACACATCTAAAGAATTCATTGATTTTGAGAGGAGTGATCCTTAGATGTCAAGAGGATCCCTTAAAATGTCGGAGGAAAATGACAATGCCTAGGAAGGACACATCCTAAGGCATGAATGACAGAGGCTATTCTTCAGAAGGACACATCTGAAAGATAACCAAGAGTTGATAGTCTGACAAGTTATGATAATGTAACTTGTTTTGACCAAATTTCATTGAAGTTGATTGAATTGACTTGTGCTGACTGAATATCGATTTTTGTCATGTTGATTGATTGTCATGTTTTATTAAGGAATTGCCAGAGTTTTTTTTAAGGGTTTTGCTTGTTTTTAAATGACTTGAAGACATTTTGACGTGTGTGTCAGTGTAATGTCATGAACCCTAATGGACTGACCTAGTGCAGCCTTGGGGGATCAATGATAGATGGCCTTGCCTACGTCATACACTCAGAGACCTCGTAGTTCGACACGACCAATGACTTTGTCTTGATGACCAAAGATTGTATCATGATTTTATTTTTCCAAACTTAAAAGGACTAACCTAATGTCTTGGGGACTCAAAAATGAATCTTGTCTACATAGAAAATGTGTAGAGATGACGTAGTTCAGACAAATGCAAAGACTGATTGATGTGACGGACTTGACAAGAAATCACTCTGGTTTTTGCGTTTTTCGAGACAGTTTGACATTTGTTGTGGTTTCTTCAGGACATTTTTCAATATTTAGGTCTTTCTTCGGGACATTTTATAATTTTTTTGGTCTTTCTTCAGAACATTTTGTGATGTTTTTAGTCTTTCTTCAAGACATTTTATAATGTTTTTGGTCTTTTTTTAGGACTTTTTGTGATGTTTTTGTCTTTTTTTCAAGATATTTTACGATGTTTTTGGTCTTTTTTCAGGGCTTTTACAACTACCCAGACCATGCGTGACACCCACTGTAGTCACATGATAACAATTTTTCCCCTAGTCAGGTCCAAGACTTAGCCAATTTTAAAGGACGTGAAAGGGATATGCATGGGGTGCCGGATGGACAGTATTTAGGACTTGATGTAAACCGTTTGTCAACCATGAAAGGAAGGGTATGATGTCATGGCAGATGTCATGGCGGCAACGGAAAATGTGTTTCATCATTGACCAAGACAAATAAAGTGACAGTAGATGGCAGAGCAATGATTGACTACAAATGGCGCCTGTTTTCCAGGTTTTCACCATGGTACCTATCCAAAGCGCCTGTTTGCCAGGTTTTCATTGTTGGACAAATTATTTCTCTTTACTATTTTTTTGTCATTTTTTCATTTTTTTGGTGCCGCCAAGATGCCTGTTTTCCAGGTTTTCATCAAGGCAACAATTTTTTTATCATTTTTCAATTTTTTTATATTTTTTAAAGTTTTCAGCTTGATCTTTTGATGCTATGCACAGAACTTTCGAATATGTAGACTATTGATAGGCTCTGTCAGTTGTTCTCCATCTAGAGTCGCCAGCTGATAAGCTCCAGAACCAAAGGAGGATATGATGACGTAGGGACCTAGCCAATTTGGTTTGAATTTTCTAGGTTTTTCTCTGTTAGCCTGATTCTTAGGGTTCTGCATGAAGACTAGGTCACCAATGTCAAACTTCCTAACCATTACTCTCTTGTTGTAACTGTGACAGAGACGGTTCTGATATTCCTACAGATGGTTCAGGGAATTATGTCTTCTTTCTTCTAACATCTCCAGCTCGTGTAGATGCAACTGTCTATACTCCTCATCATCGGTCAGACCCTTCACGGAGACTCGTAAGGAAGGAATTTCAACCTCAATGGGAAAGATGGCCTCAGCTCCAAAGACCAGGGTGAATGGAGTGGCTCCCATAGGCGTACAAATGTTGGTGCAGTAGGCCCATAGAGTAGGGTTGAGTTGGATATGCCAGTCACGTCCAATGTCGTTGACAGTCTTTTTAAGGATTTTAACAATGGTTTTATTTGATGCCTTGGCTTGACCATTTCCTTGCGAGTAATACAGAGAGGAAAAATGATGTTGGATATGAAATCGCTCACATAACTCATGAATGTCTTGCTTTTTAAAGGGATGTCAATTGTCAGTGATGATGGATTGCAGAAGGCCATACCAGCAAATGATATAGTTAAGAATGAATTTGGAGATTTGTTTACTAGTTATCTATGTCAGGGGGATGGCTTTGATCTACTTCGTAAAGTACTCAGTGGAAGTTATGATGAATTTGTGGCCATTGGACGAGGTAGGATGGATCTTTCCCACGAGTTTGAGTCCCCATTGTGCGAAGGGCCAAGGAGACATGATCGGCCAAAGTTCTTGTGCTGGAGCGTGAATCAAATCACTGTGAATCTAGCATTGGCGACAAGTCCTAACATATTCTAGTGCATCTTTCTCAATGGTCTGCCAATAGTACCCAAGTCTCGTTATCTTCTTGGCCAGAGTAGGACCACTCAAATGATACTCGCATAGACCCTCATGTATTTCACGTAAGGTTGTGTGTGCTTCGTTGGTGTTGAGATATCTAAGGAGGGTGTTATCAAAGCTACGACGATAAAGGGTTTCACTGATGATGGCATATCTTGTGGCTTTTCGGATAAAAGAATTCCTATGGTAATTGGACATATTAGGGGGGAGGGTTAGTCATGGATGTCTTGGTACTAGGGAGAATTGGGACCAACAAGCTCATAGACCATCTCTGATTCTGGAACATCATAGGCGGGGACCAACAATTGTTCTATCAGGAATTCCAACTAAGGCATATTGCTTGGAATGTCGAGGAGAGAGCCTATTGTAGCCATGGTGTCTGCCGCTTTGTTTTGTGCTCTCAGAACTTTCTTGAAAGTCACCATGTGAAAGTATGTCTGGAAGTTGTCAACCATTCATTTGTAGGGCATTAGCTTCTCATCTTTTGTGTCATAGTCATCATTAACTTGGTTGATGACTAACTGAGAATCCCCATAGACATGCAATGCTCTGATTTTCCATTTTATTGTCATTCATAGTGTCGTAACCAGTGCCTCATATTCCACCATGTTATTTGTGCATGGAAAAGCTATGTGGAAATACTTGGGAATTTAATCTCCTTGAGGGGTGATAAACAATATCCCTTCCCCCGAGCCATGATTAGTATGTGATTCGTCAAAGTATAGACTCCAGGAGGACTTTGGTTCTGTATGGAATATTGACTCATCTGGGAAATATACCACTAAGGGGTGATCACTTTGTATAGGCGTGTCTTCCAATTGGTCCACAATCACTTGTCCTTTGATCGCTTTTCTTTCAACATACTGAATGTCGTATTTGCTCAGAATCATGACCAATTTTTCCAAACGTCCTGTCAATGTTGCACGACTCAATAGGTATTTGAGGGGGTCAATCTTGGCTACCAACTGTGTCTAATGGCTCAACATATAATGTCTTAGCTTCTGAGCTGCAAAGAAAACTACTAGACAAGCGCATTCAATTTATGTGTAATTTAGTTCATACCTGACCAGTGTTCGATTGATATAATATATGGCCCTTTCTTTTTCTTCTTGGTCATTTTGTGCTAGTAATGCCCCCAATGCTAAAGCAGTGGCAAAGATGTATAAGATCAATGGTTTTCCATGAATGGGTGGCATGAGGACTAGCGGTGACAGTAAGTAGTCTTTTATTTGCTAAAAGGCTTCTTGGAATTTATCTATCCACACAAAGGGGATTCCTTTAGGTAGAAGATATTGGAATGGTTGACACTTGTTGGCCAATTATGCTATAAATCGCCAAATAGATTGTACCCTACCCTATAATGTCCTGAGTTTGCTTATTCCTCTGGGAGGAGGCATGTCCATGATGGCTTTGACTTTTGCTGGGTCAACTTCAATGCCTCTTCGATAAACTATGTATCCCAAGATTTTACCAGATGTTACACCAAAGACACTTCTTAGGATTCATTTGAACTTTGTATTCTTCTAGTCTCTTGAAAATTGTGTCTAACACCTTCAGATGATCTTTTATTATTACTGATTTAGCCAAAAGGTCGTCTACGTAATCTTCCATTAGTGTATGCATCATGTCATGAAAGATTGTGGTCATAGCCCTCTGATATGTGGCGCTTGCATTTTTTAGACCAAATGGCATGACATTCCAACAAAATATACCCCAAGGGAAAGTGAATGTTGTTTTATGTTGGTCTTCGGTGGCAATACGAATCTGATTGTAGCCTGAGAAACCGTCCATGAGGGACATCATCTCATATCCTGCTGTGAGGTCAACTATGATATCAATATTCGACAAAGGAAAGTCATCTTTTGGGCATGCCTTGTTTAAGTCTCTAAAATATGTGCAGACTCGGATCATTCTGTTTGGTTTCGTTATTGGCACCAGGTTAGATATCCATTCAGCATAATCAATAGACCGTATGAACCCAGCGTCTAGAAGTTTCTTCAACTCAGCCTTGACTAATAGAGCGACCTGAGGATGCATTTTGCGTAACTTCTGTTTAACTGGTTTGGCATTTGGAAATAGTGGCAGATGGTGCAGAACCAGCTCTGGGACTATTCTCGGCATGTCGGCATAGGACCATGCAAAATTGACTTTACGTTCTACAAAGAACTTGTGAAATTTCGGTCTCTCTTCTTCAGTCAACGATGCAGCAAAGAGGACCATTTTGGGATCTTTTGTTGTTGATATGTTGTCTTCTATGGTGTCCTCTATGAGCATAGCTGATTTCTCTTGTGTTACGGGAAGAAAGTCCAGTCCTCCATCTTTGGGCACTTTAGAGAGGTTTTCACCCGCAAATATGTCCTTTGTTTTTACTTTTTTGTCGTCAGAAGGTGCCTTTCGGTTTTCACCTAAAGACGTTTCATTTTTTTCTTTATTCTTATTTTTAATTTTGTGACTGGAGGACGGAGCAGTCTCGTCGAAGTAGGCTACACAATCTAAGTCAAAGGCGAATCCTACCTTGTGATCACCACTTGGTATACCCTCACATAATCCCATAAATTTTGTGATAGCCTCATCATTCTGAAAGGTGTCCAGGACTGGCAGGCCTTGTTGGTCCCAATCGATTAATTGTGGATAGACTAGGGAAATGCCATCATCAACATTGGTCAATTGAGGGAAGGATGCAGAAAGCATGCAGACGGATTAAGAGATATTGTAGATAAAATTATCATCATCCAATTCCACATCAGACTCTATCCAATATTCCCCTTCACTTGTTTCATATTTGTTGTCAAAGTAAGGGGTAAATGACTCAGAGTCATGGTTGTCAGTGTTATCTGGCAATTCAGATACATTCAACTGATGGTTACGGGGTTCAGATGTTGGGTCTTGTATGTCATGGGGAAGGGAAATGGGACTGTGACTATTTGGTGCCAGATTGCTTTTAAATGTTTGCCAAAAATTTTGTTCAGAGGTAAGCTCCCCCATTTCAACGAACAAATCATCGAGGCAACAGTCACTTAAGGATCTTCGAGAGTCAAATTCCCAATCTTGGGAGTCAGTTTCGGTAAAGGTTTCCTTAGCGGTCTCAAAACTTTCTGAAGCATGCATGTGCTCACTTGAAAGTCCACTAGTACGACGGTCATCATTGTCGGGCAATCCATACCCTAATCCAAGATACTTTGGTATTTTGAAAGATTTTATGGGTTCTCATCGTCTAGTTTTATTTCTGCCTAGGCCACTAGTTCCATCGTATAATGGGGGTAGGTCGGCCATTTCTTTTAGAGCCATCCTGTAATATTGTAAAGGTCCTCATTACTCATGTCTCCCCATTTTATGAAAACCATTTTTGGTGGAACTTTAAAAATTTCTTTGGGTTCCATTCTAAAACATGGTCGACCATAGACCTTTAGAGACTTGGGTATTGTTGTGATGTTGTATGTCATATGTAGTTTGAATTCTCCATAGCCTAAGTCCTGGATTTTGACGTTCGAATCATCCTTAGGAAGTGTGGGAGATGGTGGTGTGGTGGTGTGGTGGAAGATGTGGATGGAGTGGACGTGGAAGATGATGCGAGTGTGGATGGGTCAATGTATTTAGAAGAAGAGGAGCTAGGAGCTTCTCGATTGATGGGCACTCGGTTTTTGTAAATTCCCCTTAGGTTGGTACAATATTGAAAAGGGTCGGGGTCTCCATATATAGTGATTTATGTGTCGTCAAATGGGAATTTTAAGCATTGGTGATATGTGGAGGGAACGACTTTTAGGGCATGAATCCATGGGAGGCCAAGCAAGATGTTGTAAGGTAATTGTAGATCTAGAACCTGGCAAGTTGTATCCACAATGACTGGTCCCACTCTGATAGGAAGAGAAATAATGCCTCGCGAAGAATGTTCTTCGTCATCTTATGTTTTTATGACTATAATCTTTGTAGGGTCCACACATGCATCAGAAAATCCTAGAGCCTTAACCAGTTTCAAGGAACATATGTTCAATCCTGCTCCGCCATCTACTAAAACTCTTCTAACCTTGTGCTTGTGGATGAAAGTTTCGATATGTAACATGTCATCATGGTTGGTCTTGGGTGATGAGTAATCTTGATCAGAAAAAGTGACATCATGAGGTGTAGTGATGGTTTTATCCAGTATAGCCTTATGTGTGGGAGAAATGCGAAGTAGCTCAAGTATGGAAATCTGCGTGGGAGTTTTGCCAAGCTAGTCGATAAGGTTAAACTAACTCTTAGGTTGCCACTGCTTTGTGGTCGAGGCAAGTTGTGACTGCCTAGGAGATGGACCAGGTATGGTGATCTTAGGTTCCCTAGCATGAGGTAGACCAGCTATGGTGATCTTGCCACTTCGAGTAGTGGCATTGCATTGGGGTGCTCGTTTGACTGTGATGGTGTTGATGTATTCATCGTCAGTTCAGACATTGTTTATAGTAGGTCCACCGGAATAGTCATATTTGGCGTGTGCGTAATTGGCTTGATTATTGTTTGTCGTAGGACTTGACGTGGAAGCATTATTAGAACCATGGTCTTGCAATGGGTTCTTATGAATGGTATGGTCATAATTTGATGGGAATTGTGGCCCACCCAATTTGATTATTCGACTGTTGATAAGGTCTTGCACAATATTTTTGAGTTGTCAATAGGACAATTTCTTATGTCCTTTAGCTCGGTGGTAAGCACAGAAGGCATTATCATCCCACCATGATGGTTTAAATTTCCCTGGGTCATACGGTTTTGGTTCTTCAAGTGTGATGAGACCTTTCTGAAGGAATTTCTTGAGGACTTCCTCCGTGGGCTCACCCAAGGGAGTGTATGTGTGACCCCTGGGGAATTGTCTTGTCTGATAGTATTGTCCTTGATTTTGACTATTTTGACCATTTTGGTTGTTTGGGGTGGCATTTGTGGGGGGTGTTAGTATCGTCGTTGGCTTTTTTTGCGGTTGAACCCCTTTCAGAGCTAGTACAGGACCCATAGTGTTTACAACCTTGGCATCGACAACACCGTTGTTGGTAACATGTTTATTTTTGACCCAATACTTATTTTTGTCAGTGGGAGGATTTGCGTTTGTGTTTTTAGGACCGTATTTTAGCTCTCCCTTTGCAATAAGGGATTTCTCAATCTAGACACCTTTTTCAACTAGGTCCGTGAAGGTTGTGCAATAATGCACTTGTAATGTATATTTTAAGGGTCCCAAAAGTGTTTGAATGAACATGTCCACCTTTTCCTTTTCGGGTATGTCTATGTGACAACGACTAGCTAAACTTCTGCATTTTTGGAAGAATGGGATGAACGTTTCACCAGCGTCCTCTTGCATGAGATTGCATAAGCTAGTAATAGAGGTGTCCATGTCAATGTTGTATGAGTAGTTTTTTATGAATTTTAGTTTAATTTCATCCCATGTTTGTATATCCTTTTGAGTGGAGAACCATTCAAGGGCAGAACTTGTAAGACTTTTAGAAAAGATTCTCATCAAATATGTTGGTTCATATGTGACATCCATACAGTTGGTTGCAAATTCTCGAACATGTTCGATAGGGTTTTTCTTTCCTCTGTATTTCGTAAAATTAGGTGACACATATCCCAGAGGAAATGGTGGCATGTATAAGTTCATGTCGAAGGAATATATGGATAAATCGTATGACACTTTTGATTTCTGGCCAGATATTTGTATGTTTTATATGGTCTTCTCTAGACCCATCATCTTTGCTTGTAAGGCATTGATTATAGGGTCATTTATGGCCCCATACATTGGATTGATTGGTACGCCATAGGTCCCCATTTGTTGTGAGTGGATGTTGGTGTGTTGTTGAGGTACATGTTGTTGTGTCATGTATGATGTGTTCTGATTTGCGTGTTGCTGGTATTGCAAGTTTGTATTGGGGGCATGTTGGTGTGTATGAATATGGGATGAGTATGTTGGGATGTGTCCCCCAGCCATTTGGGTTGATATTTGGGGAATATGGCGACCATGAATATTTTGATGTGTGAATGATGTCATAGGTTGTGTGTTTTGATTGCCTTGTCCAAATTGTTGGGTTTGTACAAGGCGAATGGTTGTATTTTTTTCTTGGGAGGTGATGGCATTAGACTGTGTTGACGTGTTAACATTTTGTTGTTGTCCTTGAATAAAGATACGTCATTTATCTCCACCCAAAGGATTATGTGAGATACTAATGAGAGGATATGATGAAGATGTACTCATGGTACTAGATGTAGTTGTCAATGGGGGATTTGTATGGCTTGATGATTCTCCCATGGCATTTACCGTAGTGGTAAAGAGAGGATTGGAATAACTTGCCCACACTGCCAAGGACCCAAAGGTGGCTCCAGCCGATTGTGACGATATTGTGGATATTGTGGGAATTGTGATGGATTGTGTTCCTCCAATGGATGTAGCATTTATTGAATTGGAGTTGTTGGGAATGTTGGAGGTAGCACTCATGGTCATTGTGACATTTTGTGAGGTAGCATCAAAAAAAGTATTGCTTGTGGTGCTTGGAGGTTGACCACTGTTTGACATGTTATGTGTATTGTTGACGTTATTGGCAAGAGATGTCAATCTCAAGGTATCAATGTCGAATCCATGAGGTAATTTAGCACTTTGACTTAAAAGTATAGCCAAATATTTGTCTCTGTCATATAAGACCATTTGTTCTACAAAGTAGGCCACCTTTGGATCTTGTGTTGCTACCTCTAGGTTTTCCTCAAGTATTTGTCCATATTCATCCTTACGTAAGAATGGTTCAAAGGGGCTATTTGATGAGGATGGTATGGTCGTGAGAGGTTGAGTATTTGTGTTGCTAAATGGGTCGTCAAAAGTCCAATTTGGGTCATAAGTGTGATTGGTGACATTGGAATTACAATTGTATCCAAAGTTTGTCATTTGTCTTTTTTTTCTTTGGTGTCTAGTTTCCACCATAAAAGGGAATTGCTCAAATGAAGGTAATGAAAATGATGACTAAATGCAAGGATGATACTACACTATATTTTTTGTATTTTTGTGACAAAGGATGACAATGTAAGACTATGTTTTTTTGGATTTTTGATAATGAGGGTTGACAATGCGACAATGTTGTCCAAAGGATGGTTAATGACGACTAGGATGACTAGGTGATGATGACGTTTGCCTAAGGAAATGTAAGATGACAAGGTTGTCAAAGCCAAAATGCCAAATGAGGACCAAGATGATAATGCTGACTAAGGACTTAATATGATTAATGCAAGGTCTAGGTTTAAAATGAGGACTAAAGATGGACAATGCAAAGTCTAAGTTTGGACAATATTTGGAGAAAGGTTTGTCTAACCACTCTATGCTTGACTTATGTCTCAATTTAGGTTATGAAAAGGACTTGCTAAAGGGACTAAATGACAAGTTCAAAATGACGAGTGAGGCTGCCTAACTAGATTGTTGAGTTGGAGGTTCTCACAAAATGACAATGACCGAAAAGAGGAATAATGACTATGTCCCAAGATACCCTAATTTTGAAAACAATGGCATTTGCAAAGTGTGGAGATTTGGCCTAATCCAAAGTTTTCCAAGATCAAACCTAAGGAAAAAAATGACGATTATGACGCCTAGGGAATGCAACTAAAATACGGAAATTTTAAAGCTATGGTTAAAGTGCAAGCTAATGAATGCAAATGATGGATGTTTTGAGCAATTTCAATTCTGGTTTCTGACAAATACTTTTGAAAAAAGATGTTTTGACAGTAGGCTAAGATGTGTGAACTTGAATTCTGGTCTAAAATAGGGTTTACTTTGTTGACAGGCAAATGCGTCGTTACAGGCAGCAAATGCGTTATAGTGATCAAATGTGGCTCTGGGAATGTCAAATGCGGTTCAGTTTTGCAAATAAAGCTTTATAGAAGTCAAAAGTAGTTCAGTATTTCTGATGCAGCTTTATAGAAGGAAAATGTGTTTTAAGACAGGAAAATGCGGTGTTTGGAGCAGCAAATGCGATTTATCAGAGCAGATGTGTTGCGAATTCTGGAAAATGTGGTGCGACAGAGCGATTGTGGTTTAACAGATGCATCTCAGGATGTAAAAAAGTCAATTTTTCTGATGTTTTGGTTAAAAACCTAAATTGTTGAAAGTTTGACTATTTTGTTTCTAGATGTTCGAGTGTTGTTTTTTTTGTTTAAGTAACCAGCAAACACTTGGCAAGCACGATGTTTTGAAAAGTAAACAAGCACACAAGA
>VDFB02161709.1:26940-43447 GCA_007258455.2 Sequoia sempervirens
AAAAAAAAAATGTATGGAACAAAAAAATAGAGCAGTCGGGTTCACTAATGTATCAATGGGTTAATTTCCTAAGGTTAGATTATCAAATAATAAAGCATGCAAACCCAAAGAAGTTATCAAGTACAATGAAAACTAAAACAAGAACGAAACGATTATACCTGTCACTCTTTGAAGCTTCCATGATTCACCTTCATAGCACCTTCTAACTTGCTGATTGTTGCCCTTAGATCGAGTGTGTGAGCAATCTTTGATTATGACAATGTCCTAAACAAGCTTTGAAGGATTTGAAATATAAATGTCTATGCCTATGAGAAAATGACTATAATGCCTAAGACTAGAATTGAATATGCCAAAATATCATGAATGTTGCAAAGAAAAATGTAAGTATGAGTGTGAGTCCCCCAAAAATGTGAGCAAAATTGTCATTTTATAGAAAATGCAATTTTGGACGGACGGATGAGATTGAAAGTTGACGGAAACCTAAAATCTATGGACGAGATTTCATGTGACTATCCCTAATCAGGGTTAGGGAAAAATCATTAAATGAGTGGTCGAGATGTCATCTGAGAAGATCGAATCGGTGGTCGAGAATAAATGAGATAATTAGTCAAAAAGATAAAGATTTTTGAAAATCAAGAAGATAAAGACTGCTTGATTTGTGAGATTCAAAAAATCAATAAGATAAGAGTTGAACTAAAAAGCGGATTTGGAAAATCAAGAATTTGCTCAATTGCTTATTTTTGGAAGAAGATTACCATTTTGAATTAAATTAATTCAAAATATAGATTTTGTGTGATAATAAATAATTGATTTTCAGATTATTTACTAAAATGAACTGAGACAAGAATGTGAGATCATTTTAAATAAGTAATTTATTTAAAATGAGGGAAATGTTAAATTTGGCAATTAAATAATTAAAGACAATTATTTAATTTAGAGAATATGATTAATAATTAAATAAATTAATAAATTCATTTAATTATGAGAATTAATGACATTAAATAAATAACTGAAATTCATTTATTTAATAATGAGGAAGAATAAATGAACAAAGGTAATTAAATAAATTAATAAATTTATTTAATTGTGAGAAGATAATAGACTCTTAGTGACGTATTGAATAAATAAATATAATTTATTTATTTAATAATCATGAAGAATAAAAAGAGATATGAATTAATTAAATAATTATGAATTATTTAATTAATAGTTGAATGTGGACCAAGGACATAATTAAATGTCATAATTATGCTAGGTCGAAAGTGGTAAAAATAGAGCTTGCAGGCCTAGGTCATTTTTAAGTGTCTACAGAATCATCTTGATCACATCATCATGCTATTGGAATCATGAGCAACCACATCCAAGCTATCAATCTATCAACATACTACACTTGATCTTTTGAGGTTTGTAGGAATTTGGTTTAATTTAGCTTAGATTTGATGTATATTTCATTTATATCATTTGCATGCAATACAACACTAGTATTAGGTGCCCATAAAACTTTTTAATAGATTTTGGGCATCATTTGACACTTTGGGGACCCATTTAATATCTCAAATTGATTATCAACAAAGGTTGGATAAGCTCAAATACATAAACTTTGGAGTAGAGTAAAGAAAAATAAGACACATGAAATTAGGGAGCCAACACCTTCCATGGTTTTCATTCTATAGTATTATTTCCATTTAATTTCTACAAGGAAAGTTTCTTAAGTGGTTATGAAAGCATAGGGGTATAAATCCTATGTTTATGTTCCTTGAGAGGTCTAGGTGAGGAGAAGTACATGGGACTTAAAACCCATTTAGAAGTATGTATGTAGGTAGTCCTTGGGTGATTGATGCCCCTATGACCCAAGTCCATGAGGAAGGGTTTAAGGAATAGATCAAGGGTTTTGGGTTGTTCCTAATCTTGATTTACTCCCCCTCTTTAGTATACTTCATATTGAGGCTAAATTTTTTACTAGATGGTAACACATTCACCCTTCCAATTAATATATCCCCATTATATAGGTTTAACCTAATATAAGGAAATCAATCATCATCAAGCTTATCTTATTTGAAGTTTATTGTTACCTCCTTATCAAAATCTACTCCAACATTGGATGAACTCTTAGATTCAGCATCATAGCAATCTTGATGTGAATATACAATAATGCCTTTAAACTTCATGGAACTATAGTGATTGGAACTTTAATGCTAAGTAATTCAACTTTTCTTCTTAGTTTGGTGATACATATAGAAATTATAGTGGCCCCTATACATTAGGGAGGTATATCCTTCTAAAATATAGGGGCATGATAGACTTGACGATGAAATGATATGAATTAGTTAAAGAAACTTGCTAACTTTATATATCGTTATGATTCCAAATTAAGCCATTACAATATAATAATTTGAACAAATATTAATACATATGGATGACATTCCTACTCTAAATATGTGTCTAAATATGTGCTAAAAGGGTGCTTGAATAAGGAATGACCAAAAGTTCGACTTTGAAAGATAGATAATTTTGGGTGTAATGTATTAAATTTTGAAGAGCAAGTTTGCTATGGAAAAAGTAACCAAAGGGATGGATGGATGAATAAATTTAAAATTTTGATGGAAAAAATACATTATCAAGACAATTTTTATTAAATTAAGGTATCGAGAACAAGGAAAATATGAAACTCTAACAAGGGAATTCATGAAAAAAGGTAAGATGCCAGAATTTCGGGGATGGGGGAGATGACATGTAGCTAAGAGAAACCTTGAAACATCAAAAGGTCAACAAACTCAATACTTAGGCAATTTTCACAAGGATTCCACATGGGGTATTGGTATTGATAGGAAAGGTATACAAGTAGGGATATCCTGAAACTCTGATAAAGTGATAAGTAACCAAAATCCAAGGAAAATACTAGTATCACCCATAAAACTTTTTAATGTATTTTGGACATTATTTTGACATTTAGGGGAGTCATTTAAGATTTCTCAAATTGGTTATTGGCAAAGGGTGGATAAGGTCAAATGCATAAATTTTGGAGAAAATAAGAAAAATAAGATGCATCAAATTGGGGTGACAAAACCTTCCATGGTTTTCATTCTATAGTATTCTTTCCATTTCATTTCTACAAGGAAAGTTTCTTAAGTGGATATGAAAGCATGAGGGTACAAATCCTATGGTAATTTTCCTTGAGAGGTCAAGGTGATGATAAGTACATGGGACTTCAATCCCATTGAGAAGTAGGTATATGGGAATCCTTGAGCAAATGATGTGTTTATGGCCTAAGTCCATGAGGAAGGGTTTAGGGAATAGATATAGAATTTGGGGTTGTTCCTAATCTTGATTAACTCCCCCCCTTTAGTATACTTAATATTGAGGCTAAAATTTGTACTAGATGGTAGAAAACTCAACCTACCA
Source organism: Sequoia sempervirens (assembly GCA_007258455.2). Classification (NCBI taxonomy): domain Eukaryota; kingdom Viridiplantae; phylum Streptophyta; class Pinopsida; order Cupressales; family Cupressaceae; genus Sequoia; species Sequoia sempervirens. Next base: position 30,343 of record VDFB02161709.1, read on the forward strand.
AATAATATATCCCCATTATATAGGTTTAACCTAATAGAAGGCAATTGATCTTCATGAAGCTTATCTAATTTGAGGTTTTTTGTTTTTCTTGCTTATCAAAATATACTCCAATATTGGATGAACTCTTAGATTCACTAATATAATTGTTGTCTTTATGTGAATATATAATAATTCCTTTAACTTCATGAAACTAGAGTAATTAGAGCTTGAATGCTAAGTACTTCAACTTTGTGTTTTAGCTTAGTGATACATATGAACAGTATAGATAGCCCATGTACACTAGGGAGGTCTATCCTTCTAAAAAATAAAGGCATGATAGACTTGGTGATGAATTGATTATGAAGGGGTTAAATAAACTTGTTAAATTTATTTTTTGTGATGATGCCAAACTAAGCCTTTACAATATAACGATGCGAATAAATATTAACATGTATGGATGATATGCGTACTCTAAATATGTACCCAAATATGTGTAAAAGTGGTGATTTAATAAGGAATGACCAACATTCTTACTTTAAAAGATAAAGAATTTTGGGTGCAATGGATCAAAGTTTGAAGAATAGGTCAATGAAATATGTACCTAAAGGGATGGATGGATGAATAAATATAAAATTTTGATGGAAAAACAACATCAACAAGATAAATTTTATTAAATAAAGGTATTGAGAATGAGGAAAATATGAAACTCCAATAAGGGAATTCATGGGAAAAGGCAAGATGTCAGAATTTTGGGGATGGAGATGACATGTAGCTAAGAGAAACCTTGAAACATCGAAAGGCCAACAAACTCAATACTTAGGAATTTTTCACAAGGTTTCCAAGCGGGGTTTTAGGATCAATAAGAAAGGCATACAAGTATGGATATCTTGAAACTCTGAAAAAAGCAATAAATACACAAAAGCCAATGAAAACACTAGTATCAAACATTTTTTTTATGAATTTGGGCATCATTGGAAACTTCCCATTTAATATTTTTCAAATCAACTATCAAAAAAGGTTGGATAAGGTCAAATGCATAAACCTTGGATTAGAATAAATAAAAATAAGACACATCAAATCGGGGTGCAAACTCCTTCCATGGTTTTCATTCTATATTATTCTTTCTATTTCATTTCTACAAGGAAAGTTTCTTAAGTGATTATGAAAGAATGAGGGTAGAAATCTTATGTTTTAGTTCCTTGAGAGGTCAAGGTGAGGAGAAGTACATGGGACTTCAATCCCATTTAGAAGAAGGTTTGTAGCTAGTCCTTGGGTGAATGATGCCCCTATAACTCAAGTCTATGAGGAAGGATTTAGGGAATAGATCAAGGGTTTGGGTTGTTCCTAATATTTATTAACTCCCCCTCTTTAGTATACTTTAGATTGAGGCTAAAATTTGTACTAGATGGTAGCAAACCACCCTTCAAATAAATGTCCCTATTATATAGGTTTAACCTAATAGAAGGCAATTGATCTTCATCAAGCTTATCTACTTTGAGGTTTGTTATTATTGGCTTATCAAAATCCACTCCAATATTGTATGAACTCGTAGATTCACTAACATTATAGTTATCTCTAATAATAATTTCTTTAAACTTCATGGAACTAGAGTAATTAGAGATTTAATGCTAAGTACTTCAACTTTGTGTTTTAGCTTAGTGATATATATAGAAGGCATAGGTAGCCCCTATACACTAGGAAGGTCTATCCTTGTAAAATATAGGGGCCTAATAGACTTGGTGATTAAATGATTATAAATGGGTTAAAGAAACTTGCTAACTTTATATTTAGTGATGATGCCAAATTAAGCCATTAAAATATAATGATGTGAACAAATATTAATATGTATGGATGATATGCCTACTCTAAATATGTTCCCAAATATGTGTAAAAGGGGTGCTTGAATAAGGAATGACCAAAAGTCTGACTTAGAAAGATAGAGAATTTTGGGTATAATGGATCAAAGTTTAAAGAGCGGGTTTACAATGGAATAAGTACCCAAATGTATGGGTAGATGAAGAAATTCAAAAGTTTGATAGACATATGACCTCAAAAAGATATTTTTTATTAAATGAAGGTATCAAGAATGAGGAAAATATGAAACTCTAACAAGGGAATTCATGGGAAAAGGAAAGATGTCATACTTTCGGGGATGTGCAAATGACATGTAGCTAAGAAAAACCTTGAAATGTTGAAAGGCCAAAAAAATAAATTCTTAGGTGATTTTCACAAGGGTTCCAGGTGGGGTTTTAGGATCAATAAGAAAGCATACAAGTTGGATATCTTGAAACTTTGACGAAGCAATAAATACACAAAAGCCAAGGTAAACACTAGTATCATCCATAAAACTTTTTATGAGTTTGGGATCATTTGATAGTGAAACATATAAAATAAGTGGTGTGAAGAAAATGACAAACTATGATGCACTTATTTTCCTTTTGTCATTCAAAATGTGTGTTACAAAGTGCAAATAAGAAACAATAATCAAATATAACCCAAATAGCAATCAAAAGGCAGATCTAGAAAGGTGAGAATGATGTGTACCTATCACCAAAGATGCTTTTTTAGACCTCACTAAGGATTCATTCGCCCTATGGTGAATGGGTCCTGGCTAGGGTTCTTGGAAAATGCTTTATGGGTTCTCTTCTGCCAAGTCTACACTAGCAAATTCCAATTGTTCACTGTCAGAAAGCCAAATATAAAATCTATACATCAATTTCCATGATTTGACAACTTTTCTTGCAACTTTGACAAATTTTCAACTTTCTTTAAGTTTTCTCTTCAAATGATCTTCAACCTAAAATTTGTAATCATGCATCAAAGAGATAAAAATGTTGTTTGTTAGGGAATGGGGGTTTTCCTTAGCCAAACCCCATTTTGGTAATCAAACCTTGAAATGAAATCAAACATGAAAGAAGGAATGAGGAATGAACAACAATGCCACAACTCACCAATCCTTATTTGAACCTTGGATTATAAATCTGCAAAATAGCATGAAGTGGTCTCAATGAATTTAGATCTTGATCAAGAAACTTGATGTGAAACAATGCCTTTGGATATGCTTGAATTGATCTTGAACATTATATCACCATACTATCTCAAACAACATGCATGATGCAATACACCTTTGACATGATGAAAGGGATCTTGATTGCTGCAATATTCTTCTATGATTTTTCCCTTGAATGCCTTGAAAACACTCTTAAATGCTCTCAATAATGCTCTTGTGAAAATTACTTGATTGCTTGAAAATATTAGGATTTTAGGATGAAACATAGTGAAATGACCTCTTATTTATACATGTCTTAAGATTAATTCCTGAAATTTAAATATCACAAGCCGACATTGAATTATAGATTTGAAATCATTAAAATACTACCAAAAACATATTTCAAAGAGGGGTCCTAGGTCTAAGTGAGGACCCATTGGGTCCTAGGCCACTTACCTAGGACACACATTAGACAACATTAAATATTATGTAAAAATAGGGTTCTAGAATAAAGTGAGGACCCATTCTCCCTATGGTGAATGGGTCCTAGGTCACTTACCTAGGACACACATCTTCCAAAGTTGAGTGTTGTGTAATGGAATTTATGAATGTCAGGTTTTATCCCTCAAAAATTATATTTAATTAGGCTTGGATTTGAATTAAAGGGGCCAATCAAGGAAAATTAAGCTCAATCAATTAATAAAGCCCTAGATTAGTGTGAAAGTGTAAAGATACACCTTACAACACCCTAAATAAGGAACAATTAATTCTATTTAATTTAAAAGGGACCTAAAATTAATGTGAATATGAAAAACATATTACAACACTAAATTAAGGCAACATTAGGCTCATTTTATTATAAATTATTCCCAAATTAATTGTGAAAAAGGGATACTTTTTCCTACACTACATTTTGCCCCCACTTTAGTGAGAGTATGACCCCATGTCAAATTCACACTAAAGTAGACATTCAAGACACTTATGTATGCAACAATGACAAAGATACACAATCATACTGTGAATGGTGATCCTAGACTTGCACAAACACAAATAACAAACACATTATTAGTCCATTATGCAAGTTAAATCAACATTCCCCATAGAAGTCATTTGAAATGCACAAAATAAGAAATAGAATGAAGAATATGAACAAAAGTTATCAAATCCTATTTAATGCAACAAACTCTCAATCCTATGGGGGAATTGGTGCCATTTTGATGTGGAAAATGGCCCTTTCCCAATCCCTTGTAAGCTTGAATGATGATTTGATGAATATTTGATGCTCCTTGGTTGAATTCCTGCATAACCTAGCTATGAAAAATGTGAAGATGGATGAACAATGGATGAGAAAATTCAAACTCTAAAGATAATGTATTTGCATGAAGTTGTGTCTCCAAAATCCAAATGAGAGCCTCTTATTTATAGACGAGAGTAATGGAGAATGAGGCAAAATGGATGAATGTGGGACTAGAGATAAACCAATGATAAAGCGCCACTTGTCAACATGCTATTGAAGAGAGATGGAACACATTTTGGGCAATGTGCAAAGAGGGGGAAATTTGAAATTCAAAAGATGGCTTGAAAGATGAGATGAAAGATTGAGTTAATATCACTTGGCTCAAGAAAATGACATGTAAGAGGCCTCTAATGCCTTGTTAGATGGACAAGAATTTTTGGGGGGAGATTTCAAATTTGAGGAATATTCCATCCTTTGATGCCTTTTTGAATGAAAAAGGAGATTTAATAAATCAATTAAAATGATTTTCATGAGCAAGTTGCCAAAGCTAGAGGATTTGATGGATTAAGATTAGGATTAATCAAGATTTGATTAATTAAGATAGGATTTAGCTGATTTGACATTTTGATTTAGATTTTAGGATTAATTTAAATCAAAATGAGAAGAAATGATTTAGACTTAATTAAATAAAGTTTAATTTATTTAATTAAAGAGAATGGTGTTAGTTTTAAATCAAATAAAGATAAATTTATTTAATTTAAATGAGATGACTTTAGAGACTAATTAGATAAAATGAATTATTTAATTAAAAGAGGGACTATAGGATTAATTAAACAAAATGATTTATTTAATTAATATTAGATAATGACTTAATCAGATAAAATTAATTTATTTAATTAAGAGATGAAATGTGATGAATTTAATTAAATAAAGATTATTTAATTAAATGATTAGTAAAGGAGATGATTCAGGACGAACTAGTGTTAGTAATCAAGATCAGGTGTATCAATACATTTTCCATGTCTACACATACAACATCAAAGACCAAGAAGATCAAGCCTAGACTATCCAACATGATGTGGAACACATCTAAGCTTTCGGTTTGTGCTCACTCTGAGGTAGCGAAACTTTAGGTTGTCCACTAGGTGAGTCTTCCAAAAGGGTGGAAAATGAGAGAATCATATTAGGCTCCCATACCATATCAAATCTATCCTCCTAACAACTTCAATAAGGCACCACAATGCCAGGCAAGGCTCCACATGCAAGCAAGGTGTGCTATGCTAGGTGGCCTTGAATTTAGGGATGGGTTTGAGCTTCACAAGGTTAGCAAGTTGTGTTATGCCAAACACTTATGAACATTATATATATATGGTTTTTGTTCATAGGGATTTTTCTTCATTCATGTAAGGTCTTCTTCATAGGGAACATCATGCCTAATGTCTCCAAGAGCAGATAAATCAAGAGTAAAAGTTTTGAAACTTAGGGAATGTAGTGCGTCACATCACCATTAAGAGAAAAGTCATATGCTAAGAAATATCACACTCTTGGAGGACATCAAACCCAATGACACCACCAAGAAAAGGATGCATCACAAGAAAAAAAAAATCACACCATGAAACATGAAAAATGTCGAAAGATATTATCAATGTATGCCCCCACTTTAAAGCAGTTGCTAACACCATCGCTGTGAGCAATTGCTTTAAAGTAGCCAATGTTCAATCCTAAGAGATGAGACCTTACTCAGAAATACCTATTCCAAGTCATATGTTTCCTAAATAAAGCTACGCCACGAAAAAGGAGGGAGGGGTCGCCCCCAAAAATACATAAGGGATCTATGTATTTGAGGTCAGTATATCTTTGCTACAATGTTGTTATAGAGCTAAGAAATGTCATCATTCCCCAAATACTCATAGAACTGGAAGAATGACACATAAAGAACGAAAACAAAGAAAAGGCCTCTGAGTCAACATGGAAGAGACCTAAATGTCTTGATGCCTTGCATCATCCCCAAAAGGAAAACACAAGAAAAATGAAAAAAAAAATGTTTACGACATATAGAAGAATGTAGGTACATATAATGGAATGCACAAAGAGAGAGAGATACAACAAATGAAACAGTATGGGGGATCACATTATGCACATGCAATAACATAAAGAAAACAATGCAAAATACTAATAAGGCACATGTGAATCAACCTATAGTAGGTCGTCTGCATCCCAATCTCCATTAGTATATGCGGAAGGCATGCAACTAGCCAAAGGGAAAATGAGAAGTGTTGAACTAGGGGAAGCACCAAGTTCAATAGTCTTATCATCATTTAAGTTCATGGAAGAAGAGAACAATGAATTCAGCTCATTATGTACTTGTTCATCAATCTTTGTAATATCAATGTCATCATCTAAAATAATCACGACAGGAGGTTGAATGATAATGTCCATAGAAGTTTGTTCATGTTTACGTTGTGGCAAGGGTAAAGAGACATCATGCATTGCTTCAGGAAAGTTTAGATTTTGATTTTCTATGTTGTTCTTTTCTTCATTAGTTTGTAACATGCGAGCAATACAATGACGTCTATGCCTACACTCTCTAGCATTTTGATTTTGTTTCAATCTATTGTCAATTTGTGATTGTATAGGATCAGGTTTGTCAACCAAGGTTTCTTTTCTTACCTTAGGGGAGGAACAAAAGGAACCATAGGAGGTTGTTCAACCACTTTCTCTTTAGCTTTGTAAACTTATTTTATTTTAGGAGGCACAACGGGATTGCTTTGGTTGTCTCATGGTCTCTTATAGGAAATGGTAGGAGGATTTTTCATAGGTTGCTCTTGGATATTTGGAAGGGATTTTTGTTTAATCATAGGTTTGTCAAGGATAGGTGGTTCAATCACATCTTGAGACATGTTTCTAAGGGATAATTTTTCTATGCACTTTGCCTTAAAATTTTGGCATGCTTTGAAAAAGTAGTCCTCCTAAGGTCTAATAGGTTTGATAGGCTAGGGCCAAAAGAAATCCAATGAAAGGTTCCCACGGGAAGACACAAGATTAAAGCCACTATGATGTACAGTAAATATTTCGTTGCAAAAGGGAAACTTCAAACATTTATGTACAACCAATGAGACTATATTCATGGAGTGAAGTCATGGGTAGCCTAACTTCACATGAAATTGTTCCAACAATGGGATGATGGTGAATGAGACATTTAATTTTTTGGTCCAAATTTTAGAGGGAGATTTATAGAGCCAATTGCAGGGCAAGCAAAACTATTATGCGTTTTTATCCATGTTTTCAGTCTTTCATATGTATCTTGATAGAGTTCATGCACAAATAGGAATTCTTCAGTGATCACATTCTCTACATATACGGGATCAATTAATATCCCATTAGTAGGCTTGTCGTTGATTCTTCCAGCTATGTAAAGAGGACCATTGGGTGCATGTTTGATTATGTAATTTTGTGAGAAAGCAATATCAAGGGGAATTTTGGTTTGGCCGGTACGAGGTTTAGATTCAATAAGTGACACCATTTTAATTGGTTCATCTTCATTTTCATCTTTTGTGTTTTCATCATTTGTGTCAACATTCATCACATCATTCTTTGTTTCACTAGATTTGACAAATGAAATAGTGTGTTTCAGCATGGGATTTGTAAAGATTTGTAAGTTTTGATTAGGAGGAGCTATAGACTTAAATTACCTTGATCATTCACACCTCCAATTAGAAGATGATTAAAATCAATGAGGTCTTGCACATAATGTTCAATATGCTTACAATATTTTGTATCATGTCCATTTTGTTGGTGGTAATGGCAATAATCATTTCATCTGTAGTTTGATGGTAACGGATTATTAGGATCAGGAGCTCTGGTAGGAGGTAAGGAAATCATATTCTTGTTCACGAGCTGCAGCATGATATTATGAAGTGTATTGGGTAGAGGGGTAAATTTTCTATTCCTATCCCAAAAGGAAAAAAAAGATTTTTCATCTTTATAGCAGCCACTTGGTTATCAGCTTGTTGATTTGATTGAGGGGAATTAAGTTGTAAAAAGCCCCTATTCTATTTCTTGTAAGGTTGGTGACTATATTGAGGTGCGGATTCAGATTTTTTAGGTCCTCGCTTGGTTTTAGGACCCTATTTTTACATAATGCGTAACACTGTCTGATGTGTATCGTAGGTAAGTGGCCTAGGACCCATTTTCCCTGTGGTGAATGGGTCCTAGGTCACTTAACTAAGACACACATATTCCAAAGTTGAGTGTTGTGTAATGGAATTTATGAATGTCAGGTTTTATCCCTCGTAAATTACATTTAATTAGGCTTGGATTTGAATTAAAGGGGCCAATCAAGGCAAAATTAGCTCAATCAATTAATAAAGCTCTAGATTAGTGTGAAAGTGTAAATGTACACCTTACAACACCCTAAATAAGGCACAATTAAGTCTATTTAATTTAAAAGGACCCTAAACTTAATGTGAATATGAAAAACATATTACAACACTAAATTAAGACAACATTAGACTACTTTTATTATTAATTATTCCCAAATTAAGTGTGAAAAAGGGATACTTTTTCCTACACTATATTTTTCCCCCACTTTAGTGAGAGTATGACCCCATGTCAAACTCACACTAAAGTAGACATTCAAGACACTTATGTATGCAAAAATTACAAAGATACACAATCATACATCAAAGACCAATAAGATCAATCCTAGACTGTCCAACATGATGTGGAACACATCTAAGCTTTCAATTTTCACTCACTTCGAGGTAACGAAACTTCAAGTTGTCCACTAGGTGAGTCTTCCAAAAGGGTAGAAAATGAGAGAATCATATTAGGCTACCATACCATATTAAATTTATCCTCTTGGAAACTTCAATAAGGCACCATAGGCAAGCAAGGTGTGTTATGTTAGGTGGCCTTGAATTTAGGGATGGGTTCAAGCTTCACAAGGTTACCAAGTTGTGTTATGCCAAACACTTATGAACATTATATTTATATATATATATGGTTTTTTTTCACATGGATTTTGCTTCATTCGTGTAAGGTCTTCTTCTTAGGGAACATTGTGTCTAATGTCTCCAAGAGAGGATAAATCAAGAGTAAAAGTTTCATAACTTAGGGAATGTAGTGCATCACATCACCACTAAGAGAAAAGTCATATGCTAAGAAATATCACACTCTTGGAGGATATCAAACCCAATGAAACAACCAAGAAAATGACACATCACAAGAAAAAATAAAATCACACCATGAAACATGAGAAATGTTGAAAGATATTATCAATGTATGCCCCCACTTTAAAGTGGTTGCTAACACCATTATTGTGAGAAATTGCTTTAAAGTAGCCAATGTTCAATCCAAAGACAAGAGAGATTACTCAGAAAGCCCTATGCCAAGTCATATGTTTCTAAAATAAAGCTACACCATGAAAATGGAGGGAGGGGTTGTCCCCAAAAATGCATAAGGGATCTATGGATTTGTGGTCAGTAAATCTTTGCTACAATGTTGTTACAGAGCTCAGAAATGTCATCATTCCCTAAATACTCATAGAATTGGAAGAATGACACATAAAGTGCGAAAAGAAAGAAAAAGCCTTTGGGTCAACATGGAAGAGACCTAAATATCTCCATGCCCTGCATCATCCTGAAAAGGAAAACACAAGACAAATGAAAAAAAGATAAAATGTTTATGACATATAGAAGAATGCACAAAAAGAGAGAGAGATACACCAAACGAAATAGTACAGGGGATCACATTATGCACATGCAATCACATAAAGAAACATGATAAAGAAAACAATACAAAATACTAGTAAGGCACATGCGAGTCAACCTATAGTAGGTCACCCACATCCCAATCTTGATTAGTATATACAAAAGGAAAGAAACTAGCCAAAGGGACAACGACAAGTGTCGAACTAGGGGAAGCACCAAGTTCAAAATTCTTATCATCAGTTAAGTTCATGGGAGAAGAGAACAATGAATTTAACTCATTGTGTACTTGTTCATCAATCTTTGCAATATTAATGTCATCATCTAAATTAATCATGACGGGACGACGAATGATAATTTCCATAGAAGTTTGTTCATGTTTACGTTGTGGCGAGGGCGAAGAGACATCATGCATTTCTTTAGGAAAGTTCGGATTTTGATTTTCTATGTTGTTCTTTTCTTCTTTAGTTTGTAACATATGAGCAATAGCATGACGTCTATGCCTACCCTCTCTAGCATTTCAATTTCGTTTCAATTTGTTGTCAAATTGTGATTGTGTAGGAGTGGGTTTTTCAACCATAGGTTTCTTTTCTTCCCTTAGGGGAGGAACATAAGGAATCACATGAGGTTGTTAAACCACTCTCTTTAGCTTTGTAAACTTGTTTGATTTTAGGAGGCACAACGAGATTGCTTTGGTTTTCTCATGGTCTCTTATAGGAAATGGTAGGAGGATTTGTCATAGGTTGTTCTTGGATATCTGGAAGGGATTTTTGTTCAATCATAGGTTCGTTAAGGATAGGTGGCTCAATCACAGCTTGAGGCATATTTCTAAGGGATAATTCTAATATGCACCTCACCTTAAACTTTTGATATGCTTTGAAAAAGTAGTCCTCACGAGGTCTAATAGGTTCAACAGGCTTAGGCCAAAAGAAATCCAATGAAAAGTTCCCATGGGAAGACACAGGATTAAAGCCACTATGTTGTATAGTAAAGATTTCATTGCCAAAGGGAAACTTCAAACATTTATGTACAACTGATGGGACAACATTCATGGATCAAATCCATGGATAGCCTAACATCACATGAAATTGGTCCGATGATGGGATGATGGTGAATGAGACATTTAATGTTTTTAGTTTGACTTTTGTAGGGAGATTTATCAAGCCAATCGTAGGGCAAGCAAAACCATTATGCGTTTTTATCCATGCTTTATGTCTTTCATATGTATCTTGATAGAGTTCCTGCACAAATTGGAATTCTTCAGTAATCACATTCTTTACACAAATGAGATCAATTAATATCCCATTAGTAGGCTTGTCATTAATTCTTCCAACTATGTAAAGAGGACCATCAGGTGCATGTTTGATTATGTCATTTTGTGAGAAAGCAATATCAATGGGTATTTTGGTTTGGCTCGTACAAGGTTTAGCTTCAATAAATGAAACCATTTTAATCAGTTCGTCTTCATTGTCATTTTTTGTGTTTTCATCATCCATGTCAACATTCATCACACCATTCTTTATTTCACTAGCTTTGACAAATGAAATAGTGTGTTTGACATGGGATTTGTAAATATTTGTAAGTTTTGATTAGGATGAGCTATAGACTTATTACCTTGATCATTCACACCTATAATTAGAAGATGATTAGAATCAATGAGGTCTTGCACAAGATGTTTAAAATGCTTACAATATTTCATATCATGTCCATTTTTTGGGTGGTAATGGAAATAAACATTTTATCTATAGTTTGATGGTAATGGTTTATTAGGATCAGGAGCTTTGACAGGAGGTAAGGAAATCATATTCTTGTTCACAAGTTGCAACATGATATTATGAAGGGTTTCAAATTGAGGGGTAAATTTTCTATTCTATCCCCAAAGGAAAAAGGATTTGTCATCTTTATAGCAACCACTTGGTTATCAGCTTGTTGATTTGGTTGAGGGGAATTAAGTTGTAAAAGGCTCCTATTATGTTTCTTGTAAGGTTGGTAACTATTTTGAGGTACGGGTTTAGACTTTTTAGGATAACTAGGGGGATTTTTCACATCACGACCATAAGCCAAATTCTAATAATCATGAAGTGTTGTACATAATTGTGTGAATGATGGGAATTTCAACATTTCGAGTTTGGTTTGGATTTTGTTTTGTAAATTGGCAATAAACATTCATTGAAGGTTGACACCAAGAATCTTAATATTTATTTATAAATAAAGCATTTTATATTGTGCTATGAAATCAGTGACTTTCTCATCATCCTTTTGTTTACATGTCATTAAATCAGCTAGGGTCATCTTGGGACCCATGTGAATGTGGAAGTGGTTGTAAAAGGCATAAATGAGCTCAATGAATGAACCAATTTAATTATTCGATAAGGAGAAAAACCACTCTAAAGTAGTGTCCTTCAAGGATCTAGGGAAGAGTTAAGCCAAGAGCTTATCTTCAAAGATGAAATCATTACATAGGGTTGTATAAGCAGAAACATGGTCAACATGATCTCCCTTCCCAACATATTTCTTGAATCTAGGAACTTTTATACCTTGTGGAATTTATGTTCTCAATATCTCTAGGGATAACAGGTTGGTTTTGATGTATTGTGAAGGTTGACCATTATTGTTTTGATTTAGGATGGCAATTTTTTGTTGAAGGGCTGACATGTTTTGCAAAAGCGTGTTAATGACAGGATCATTGTTGGTATTGTAAGATGGAGGTGAATAAGGTGGAGTGGTGTATGTTTGCATAGGGCAAGTGAACTGTAAATTTGTAAGGGGAGATGGTTGAGGAGATATGATATTTGAATGCACAAAGCTAGAGGATTTCTTGTGGAAATACCTAAGTTTCACATTGCTAGTAGGCTGAATGGTTGTGGTAACTTGAGTACTAGTGTATGTAAGAATGGAGATGGGTATTATAGAAGGAGGAATTGAAGTTCCACCTTGGCTTAGAGTATTCCTCAAAGCTTTAGTACAACTAGCCAAGGTAGGGATGGTATTGTTAATAACTTGCACATTAGTTGTATGTAAGGAAGTAATGGGAAATGAGGTATGCATGTTATGATCCATAGGGGGTTGATTATCAACAATATTAGAAAGAGAGTTAGAAAACCCAAGATCCATAATGAATGGTGTATCATGGGATGAAATGAGTCTCAAACTACATCTTACAATAGTATTGCTATTAGGACACCAAGTTGT
>VDFB02161711.1:0-11513 GCA_007258455.2 Sequoia sempervirens
CCATATGTTTTTCCAAATTCTTAACTGTTCTATTCGTAATCTTAATTTTTCATTTCTTTGTTTTCTTTTTCCCTTTCTAGTTTTCACCAAGATTGATTTTCAATCTGACATGCCAAAGTAACAAGTTCTAAATAATTGTTAAAACTTCTCCCATCCAGGGCCATTCTAATTTTCAATATTACATCAAAGATGAACCATTCAATTTTATGTTTTTTGGTTAGTGGTTCCTCCAATTTTCTCGTTATTCCTTAAATATTTTATCAAACTCTATTATGGTTTCATCTTCATTTTGTGTAAGCTCTCGTAGTTTTATTACCCCTTCAATGGGTAGTTGCAAAGTGTTAAAGTTTGCTAAAAATATCTTGTTTTACTACATCCCAATCCTTGTTGTTCTCAAGATAGTTTTTTTGGTACCATTTGAGGGCTTCACCGCATATAGATCCAATAAAATTGAATAAATTTGTGTTTTCCCTCGTTATATTCTATCTTTGCCACATTGACTCTAAAGTAAAGATGTGTTATGCTAATTCATTGGTATCTTTGCTAAAAATGGGTTAGGGAAAACTTTAAGAAAGCCCCCTTGGTGAAGGTGTAAAATCTTGCGAATCTTATATACTTCTCAATAAAAATATTAATTTTAGTGGCAAACCTTTTTGTTTTTCAGGGAAAAAAATCTCAATTGGTGAATCTTTTCTAATCAATAGAAGTTTGTGGAAAATCCTAGTGAATTGCAATTTTTTTAAACCGATAAAATATTTTCATTGGCGATTAAAATCTATTTTCAAACCTAGAAAATATTTCCATTGGTGAATTAAACCTATTTTCAAAATAGAAAAAACAATTTTGTTGGTGATTAATTTTTTTTTCAAACCAAAAAAATATCCATTCGTGAATTAAACCTATTTTCAAATGCATAAGAAAAACGTGGTGATCAATATATACAGTTCGATGATTTTTTATGGATGCGTGGAAATGGAAATCTTTGAAGCACTAGATTTACGAACCTCAGGCGCTTTAAATTTCATTAGATGCAGGCATGTGGCAGATCAAGGCTCATCATTTCATCAGGTAATTAACACGATGGGTTGAAGCTAAGTAAATAACATAAAAATTCGAAAAGAGACTGGCCCGGATTCAGTATTTTTGGATGGCTACAAATCCTTGAAGCACTAGACTTGTGAATTGAAACCTCTAGAATAAGACTCAAACCATTATATTTTCAAAATAAATGGTTGATATTTTATTAATTATTTAGGTATGTCGGTCATTGTGCTCTTGTTTACCATTTAATATTGCCTAAGTCAGACCAAAATATTTTATGACAAAGCCTTAAATCTTAAGTCTTTAATCCTGAGGGTCGAGTCTCGTCAACCTAGCGATGTCCCCATTTTAAATTATGCATGTGCATAATTTTTTTTTAAAAGAGGGACCGTTTGATGAATTTTTGATGGATGACTATAGCTGTATTCCTAAAGTAAATCCTTGAAGCACTAGACTTGTGAATTGAAACCTCTAGAATAACACTAAAATCGTTAGATTTTCATAAATCAATGGTTTAGACTTTATTAATTATTTAGGTATGTCGGTCATCGTGCTCTTGTTTACTATTTAATATTTCCTAATTCAAACCAAAATATTTTATGGCAAAGCATTAAATCTTAATTCTTTAATTCTGAGGGTTGAGTCTCGTCAACCTAGCAATGTCCCCATTTTAAAAATAACTTTATTTGCATGTGCACTATCCAACCATCTTGTCATCTATCATGGGCATAGCTTTTAAGCACTTATTTTTAAGGATTCAAGTGTTGAAATAAATGTTAATTGTCACATCAATGATAGTGGTGAATTTAAAAATGATAAATGTGATGTCATACTCAATTTGTTTGTGCTAACTTCTATATATACTTCACCAACTTGATGTTCTTCATATCATTTATAATATATTTGGCTTTGATTTATTTCTTCTCCATTCTCAATTTAACTGAGATATTATGGAGTCTTCATGGAGTGCCATGCTACCCAATTATTTTTGGGAGAAAATAAGGGACGATGCATACGACATATGAAAGTTGGGTGTGGTTTTTACAATTCCTTGTGTGCAGGTTGAGGATGCTATAAGAATAATTGTGGGTAGGGAATGGCATTAGAACAACCCTCATGCTTTATGATACAGGGTATCTTTGGAGTTCTTTCAATTGCATAAAAAATTCTCGATAAATGTTGGTGAATGATGGAAATATGTTATTTACATCCTTTCATTTACTCTATTTATTCATTGGAGTTGGCATTGGAGCATTATAATTTTGAAGGTGGGTTAGTGCCTATTGGTGGAATCTTCAAGAAAGTGGAATTGCATGCTTCTACAGTGCTAGCTCTTGCCCTGGTTAATATGAAATGGGGTCTGCTTGTTATATGAAAACCAAATCATTAAAGAGTCTAGAATTTTGGAGGAAGGTTTTGGGTGATTCGCTTTTCTTTTATGTTGTTAGTTTGTCAAATTCAATTCACATTCTACTCAAACATTCGGTTGATGGCCTCAACTAATGTTCCAAAAAAAAATAGTAATGAATTGTGTGATGTGTCACGTGTCTATATTTTATTGTACAGTGTAATAGTTCTTGTATATGTACTTTGTGTCTAGTTTTTTGTCATAGTTAGTGGCTTTTTTCCTTTTAGCCATGTTGGTTATGTATAGCTATGTAATTCATTCTTTAGCAATAGCTACTTAAATTAAAATACTTTTTGTGGCTTCATTCTTATAAATCCTTTTTTCTTTGGTCAATATAAAAATGTGGCTTTTAAAACTAATAGTAATTATCCACATATAGTTATGATAATAAGTGAGAAAAATTTATTGTGACTTATTAGTGGGCATTGATAATGATTAAGGTAAAATAAGACGTTTTATTCTCTCTTTTCAATGTGTCAAATTACTCTACCTTTCATTTATTCTATTGAAATTTTTAATCTTTTTAAAGAACTTTGGTTGTGGTATTGCAAGCAGCGATGCAGATTAATGCCATATGAATAGCCAAAGTGAATGATTGGATAGCTTTATATTGAAAATTATACAATGCATTGTAGAATTGTAGATGATGGTGTCAATAATCCAATAATTTAGTGAAACAAGATTTGTAATGATTTCATATTGTTTGAGTGGAACTAGTGATTTTGACAATTGACAACTTGTTAGCTTGAGGTACAATTTGCATGTAGCCAAGCTGTCAGAGTCTATACGTCAATCAAATTAAACATTTAAATTGTAAATGTTAGGATTAAGTTACACAATTTGATTAAGGTGGATTTTTGGTTTGCATGAATCACAATTATGACTATACCTAACCTCACACATAACATGTGTGAGGTGTACACAGGGACCAGGCTGGTAGTGGCACTATTGGCGAGACTTTTGGACCATAAATAAGGATAGTGAGCACAATTGAAATCATTTGTTGAATTGTCATAAAGGTTTTCATTTTGTAGGTTTAATAACTTAATAAGGACTTAGGAAGAAGATGATGTGGTATTATTGGGGATACTCTAAATTCTCATGCCTATAGTTATGTAGTTACAGAGTAAAAGACCAATTTCCTTCAAGTTCAAAATGGGTGGAATTGGAAACAAGTTGATTTCATTCACCTAACTTCTCAAACAAGTTTTGAACTAGGATGAGGAGCTCTAATGGAGATAAGTGTTATCCCAGTGCATGGAAGTTGCAAGTAGAATATGGGAGTAGTTTTACTACCCCTCATCATCTGCATGATTCTAATTCTCAAAGGGGATAAGTACATTTTGTATCTTCATAGTTCTCAATTCCCTGGCATGGTTGACTAGGCAAGTCCCATGCATTTATTTTTAGATGTCATGGCCTACCAGGAAATCCCCATGCATTTATTTTTAGAGCTCATCTTCTACATGGGGGCAATTTTGCAACCCCTCATCTTCTACATGAGTCTAGTTTTGAAAGGGGCTAAGTACATTTTGTATCTTCATAGCTCCCATTTACCCAGTTTGATTGACTCCCCTTTCCCCATGCATTTATTTTCAGAGCCCATGGCTAACCAAAAAATTCCCATGAATTTATTTTCAAAGCGCATGGTTGACCCGGAAAGTCCCATTTATTTTCAGAGAAACATGTATTACATTTATGTTTTCACAAGCGGTCCAATAGAAGCTTGGCGCTTGCACTTACTTCTGTATTTGTACTATGTAATACTGTGAAATTGTAATTCAGTTGTAATAAAATAAATGGTTGTGCTATTAATGTGACATTGTAATTCATTTTTAATAAAATAAATGGTTGTGATATTAATGTGACATTGTAATTCATTTTATTAAGTCCTTTGCAATGTTAAGTTACTGACCCCTTGGCCTTGATGTCAATCCTAGTGCATTAAAGTTTAAAGCAACTTTAAAACACATGTTTATTATTTATATCATAAATTACTCAACCATTCGATGAACATTAGATGTATGGTTGTAGTTGTATTCTAGAATGAAATGCGCATAGCATTGGGCTTGTGAACTTAAACCTCTAGAATCACCCTATAACTGTTAGATTAACAAAGATCAATGGTTTAGAATTTGTTGTCAATGTAGGAGTGAATCATAAATGGCTTGTTTTAAATGTTGTCAGCCATGTACTAATTGTGTACTATGTAAACTATAGTCTAGAAGTGACACGTAGATGTTTTGGTTTCATTCGCTTTAATGTTTGAAAAAACAACACTTTCTATTGCTAAGTGATTTTATTTTGAAGTTAGAGGGTCGACACACGAGGAAATTTCAGTCTTTACTTTGCTCATTGCAATGCACCACCCTATTCTAGGTTCCACAGTTCCACTTCCAATAAATCCATTCCAGTAACCCAGTTTCAAGAATCAAAATTTGGGTAAGTTAAGGAATTCCTGCAGCAACATTTCATTGTTTGACATTTCTTAAAATCTTATTTTTTCAAACTTTGAAGTTTAGGTTTAGCGTTAAGAGGCTTAAGAGTTAAGAAAAATCAAGGAGGACTAATAGGGAATTCACAATTTCACATTGTATCAATATGTCTACCACCAGTACCACTAGAGCAATGTCAGATAAAAATATACATTATGCAAAATTGCTTAAAACCCTAGGTTTCACTAATGAGTACCATGATATTTGGTCTAAAACTGCAGTAAATGCCTATGAAAGCTTAGATTTTGTCAAAATAAGGATGCAAAAGAAATGCAAGTTAATAGTATCGATTGCACTATGGGAGTAGCTGGATTTAGATTGCATGATGTTACACAAGGTTTTTTCCCTTTCTATAATTTATCATGGTATGTCGCTAAATTAGCGTGATAGAAAAAGAGAATTGTTAATAAAAGATGAAAAAAGATAATTTCTATCCATTAATGTAGAAAGAACTGCGAGAATTTATTTAGGGGTTTTAAATTTGAAAAGTTTAGGCGTCCATTGTTATAAGCTTGGTAGTGATTATGAAGTAGTGGATGAAATGGAGAAAAAATATTTCTCCATGAGAATAGTTAGGGATGGAAACAAATTGAAGGAGTGATCATAAAGCCTCATATGATTTTGATATTTTTAGACCATGGGTTTAGAATACTATTTTCATGCTAGCTTTTTGCCTCAGACTAGATAGCAATTGGGAAGGGGGTGCAAGCCTCCTTGAAATGGTATATAATATCCATTATGGTGTTCCACATGTCAAATATAATTTTATTGAGAACATTATAGAATCCATGCATAAACATTTTTTAATCATTAAAAGGTTCCACCGGGTATTTAGAGTTCACAAACCTACTTGTGCTATCTTTTTCTATTCAAAATTTGAGAATGTTTCCAAACCCACAGCCAAGCTTAAAATTCGCTATATAGTAATCTTTGAGGAAAAGAAAAATGAGTCCTAGTGAGGCCATGGTAGGTAGAATACCATGATTCTCAAAGGAACTACAATTGTGCATGCTTAGACTACTTTTGAAACCATTACATCAGCAATTACAAATACTCCAATGCTTATATTTTGGCATCTCATGTAGAAGCTGCATTCAACTGGAAAAATACAATTGTTGGAATTTAATTTGCTTAATGGAAGAATATCATTACTAATATTTTATGGATCAAAATTACAACCATACAAACTTCAATACATGATAGAAAGGATTTTTGCTTTTGAATATGTAAGGGAAGATTAGAAAATATGATGAACTACACCTTACGGTCATCAAAAGAGACACTTATTTCATGCTACCTTTTTCATGTAGGAGGGATCACATTGGGAAAATATTTAGTGTGGCACATAATATTTTGATTTTTTTTATTTTGATGCTATTTGTCACTGGCAGTATGATCCACGTGACACCATTAAATCAGTGATTGTGCTCAATAATAATATTGCAAGTAGAATTCAACATCAAAGTAAACCTTTGCTTGAAAAATTGAGAAACAAGGATTCTTGGGATGAGGTCAAAATAGAAATGGAGAAAAGTGTTGCTAAGAATGGTATTTCTTTTGAACAATTGTTAGTAGAAACTATAGCATTACATCGAAAGACAATTAGGAGGTAAAAAAAAAATTTATGGAAAAAAGTCATAGACCATCTAGTAGAGTAAAAATCCTAGATTCTCTAGAGAAGGAAGTTACAAAAAAAAATTGGTCGATAAAATTGCTTCCTTTTGGTCTGAGGGAAGGAAAAGCTAGAGTGATCAAAGGCTCTTTCACGAGTATGGAGATAATAGAAGAAGATAAATTGAGTTTAGCAAATTGTAGGAATATAAATTATTCGGATGAACAAGAGATAAAAGTTATGATGAATCTAATGATAAGGAAGAAAGAAGCCATGTCAATTTCAAACTTGGTTTAAGTAGAGGCCACAAAAGAGCATATACTCTGAGGGAGCGTTGATAGTTGAAAATGTATTTGAAGGTGGTCCTTTGGGTCAAAGAACCACGAGGCCTTGGGTGATGTGGAATGCAGAGAGCTAGAAAACAAGTTGATAAATTTGGCCTTAGGGTTGGAGGTGAAAAGGCACTGGGGCATAGCAAGGTCAATTTATTTAGAGCTTCAAACCCTAAGCCTCTTGTAGTTAGACACAATGCAACTAGGACTGCCCATATGGTAGGAGATATGCATACATGTAACCCCAAAGGACAACTATAGAACTTACAATAAAAGCACAATAATTTTTTTTTTTTGAAAGTAGAACAATACATATGATGAACATGAACAACCAACACATAAATTTTCAGTTAAACATATACATCATAAACCACGTCCTTTGGGTACGCGTGACAACATTAATAACGTAAACCCATGCCAAGATGATGTTTAACTAACTATAAGTATTCCACTTAACCATTATTTAGAATTACTAGACAAAATACAAACATCCACATCATAGCATACATAAAACCATCTATCACATCTATGGACGTAATTATACATATTTCCACAGATACAACACCATTAAGAATTGCACAATGTGAAACAAAGTCTCATAATAGTACCAAGCGTCAATATACATTTCAAGCATGATAAGCATCCAACAAAGACCATAAATTAAGGTCAAATATTACATTCATGATAATAAAAGTTACATCGTACAAGAGTGATAGTGATACAAAAGTGTTCCCCAACAACAATGGGAACAATACAATAAGATAGAATGATACAACTGGAAAGGTGAATACAAAGTAACAAGTCTGGCTCAGACTTGGGTACAATCTTGGAGTCACCACAAGAGGAACATATCTACACAGCTCGATCCTCAGCTGGGGACCCAATGGGGTGCATAGCACATTCCACCCGACCACATGGACCTGAAAGTCCACCCCCCGTGCTAGGAGTTGACAAGAAAGATCCCCATACCACAATCCAAAACAATCCAACGAACCAATAGAAAACCAGACTCCACAACAAGGATATCATCAACATAAGATAACAAACCACATCATTGCCATCACTAGCCAAAGCAAAATAATGAAAAGTCCAACATAACCAAATGTCAAGATTATAGCTCAACACTAAATAACCATAAGAGGTGCCAACAACAATAGGATCCAAGCCTTCAAATAAAATTGCAAGATAAACCAACAATAAATATCAAGGGCACCCTTCATTATCATCAGTCAAGTTCCATGAGGCATGTATGCAACACTAAAAGATAGAACTTGGAGGCTTCAACAACAATCACCAAGAACCAATTGCCTCAACAACATCAACAAGTCAATCAACACTCCCAGAGGCTACCAAACAAAGGAAGATAAATGGGTATTGTAGGAGAGTGTCATCGCATGGCCTTACATGGATTTGCCAGGCAACCTATCACAAGGTACCGCCTCCATCTATGGTTATCCAGGCTGCCTATCTCAAGGCGACTACTCCATAGGGTGACTCATGCGGAACCACTTACCTTTTGTGAGGACGAGGCAGTGATCTTACCAACCAGGTCTTCTCATCCCATCCTTAGTCTGTGAAAGCACTAATGGTATGGGTGAGGCTCATAATTAATTTTGTTTAGTGTTTATCTACCCAACCTACTAGTTAATTAATTACATTATCACTTGATTAAGAAACTCTTCCATGGGTTACCCAAACAGCCCCTTTGTGCACTGGCCCCCATGAAGAGCCACTCTCCCTACGACCCAAAAATAATTACAAGCAAGGGGTGTACCTCAGTTCACATAAAAATCAAAGTGTGCATAACTCACACCATGTGAGTCAAGAACCATCTCGCAAACCCATTCTATATCACTGAAATCAAGAACAAGGAGGTACCACCCACCACATCAAAAGTCAACACCATAGTACAAAGTACTACTCATGAGCTCAAAATCTAAAATAAGAGCAATAAATCACAACAGAACAATCGTGGAAAAATCAACATAAGTCAAGTTCCTCCATTGCCTCTGGAAGCCAAAAACCGTAAATCCACAACCTTCTATTGAAGGTAATTCAAGTATATCAGGTTCCCAACCATCTCAAATATGACCACAAGAAAGATAATGCAACAAAGTATCCTCAATCAGAATTAACACAATAAGGAAGACTATCATCAAGGACCCCACCAAAAGACTATATAAGTTTCATAATCATAAATCAAAAGGAGTAGAATAAAAGTGGCCTCATCATAAAGAGATCATCAAATTCAACCGAAGCAAAAATAATCAATTTCGACACAAATTCAACTGGGTGTCCAAGGGAGACCTCTATTTCTCCTCTCAAGCTACCCTTGCAGTATGGCAACTAATCACCCATAACAAAGACAACAATTATGACAACAACAACAATCAACAATACACAATCTCAATTCGAAGATCAATCCAATCAATCATGATAACCATTAAAATTCACATTTAAATATATATGAAAACATTCATAACCATAAAGACTAATAGACGCTTGATTTACATTTTATTCATTTATTCACTACAAAGACATTTTAACTCACAATAATAAATCATAAGAAACTTTCAATTAATCAAATTCAAGAGTAAATCCTTATCCTATTTTAATATACACATGATGGACCATCAAGGTTATTATATCCATCAAAGGAAACTATTTGTTAGCAAGATAAAACAATACTTTCATTTGAGCAATAACCAATAAAACCATTACTCATCCACATAGTCAAAGGCATTAATATCAACATCAAACATTAAACACGACACAAAAGTCACTCTAAAACTACATCCAAGAGGAACACTAGGCTATCTCACAAACCTCGTTCTTATATAACAAACAATGTTGGAATAAGACAATTACCATAGTTTCACGTATAAAAGTGAAAAAAACATAGAATATGCAAATGTACAATAAGCACTATTTTAAAACACACATTACATTTATCAATTCTAAGAATTCCTTCCTAAAACGAATCAATACCTTTTTACCTTAAGCTAACGAAAACGATTTATCTAATTAAATAGTGCTTTACTCTTTTCAAATACCTAAATGAAACTAACACAATCACTATCATATCCCAACCTCAACACAACCCTATTCACACCTTTAACTAGTAAAAATGGCACAATCACATAAATATTATTAATACACGAATGCATGCATATAAGGATATATATATAAATGTCTTTTACTTATTATATCCAAATTACTCACTTGTACTCATATAAATAATTATCATGATTTAATTAAATACCCTTTTAGTTAAGGTCTTAACATTGCTAATGAGATTATTGTACAAGCACATCTAAACATGAATGACTTTATTTGTTACATATATTAGAATTACTATTTAAATTAATAATACCCTTCATAATAAACTATCACTATTTGTTTTTAAATTATTCATAGTTAATAAATGCATCTATTTATATACATATTCCATTTACTTTCTTTAAAAAGAACTATCCCATTTAAAATACAAAAGATGCCTTCTAATTTATTTTATCTTTATTTAACTTAGTGCTTTTCCCATAGCAAGGAAAATGGTAGTTTCTTTATTAAAATGGTAGTTTCTTTATTAAAAGAACATTAAGGAAACTATATATTTATTTTTCCTAAAAAGAAATAAAGACTTCATAATGAAATAAATGTGGAGCCTCCTACTTACTCCATTAAATAAATACTAATTCCCATTTTGTCACCTAATTTTAAAAGTAGGGAAGAGGAATAAAAATAAATTAATTTCCTTTCTTAGAGTTTTAATGCATTTCTAGTAGTACTAGATTTTATTCATAAATAAAGTCTAAATTTTGGTTTATACGAATCTCTCTTTTTCTTAAGAGAATGTGAATCTTACTCCCCCACTCCTCTTTTAATATCTTATTTACATTTCCTCTTTCTTTTTATTATTCTATTTCTCTTAAGAGCACGGGACTTGGATAACCCACTCTTTTTACTTATAATATTAAAGAAGATTTCATTCACGTGACTTTTCACATGTATTCGACACTCTCCCCAATTCCATTGAAATTATGCGTAGGTAAATATCTATGGGTCGCTTGAATTACCTTGGATAGTCAGTAGGCATTCATTTTATTCATCGAATTAAATGATTCGTAAAAGTGATCATTATGGAGCCCTTGGCCATACTCTTTATTTTAATAAGCATAAACCAACACACATACATATACGATTAACTGAATGTCAAACATATAAATTTAACATCGGATACCTCGCACCAAAAATAACTCACCCAGGGAAAATAAATGGCACCCTACAGCTTAGTCGACGTCCAAGGGAATACGTGGGAGTAAACAAGGCTGCGATATGAAGGGAAGGATTCGCCATCGAGAAGCAATAAGAGGGATTGCTATCAAGCCTTAAGCATGCAACAGATGACAAAGGACGTCCGTCAACATGATCAAGAGAGAGAGAGTGCCACTTAAGGAGAAGATTGGTCTAATGCAACAAACATATATGTAATAGAAAACAGTAATGAAACCCACCGATAAAACACCTCAGTCAAGTTTACAACAACATCTGAGCAACTGACAAGAATATGAGTAAAGCAATGTCGGAGGTAGCAAATCACAGAGTAAAAACATCATCTACTAATA
>VDFB02161712.1:0-13918 GCA_007258455.2 Sequoia sempervirens
TGTGGATTACCTTGTGGTTGATGTGGAGGTTGTGGATTACCCTATGGTTGATGTAGAGGTTGTGGATTACCCTGAGGTTGATGTTGAGATGGTGATTGGGGTTGATGATAAGAGGATGGTTGTGGACCAGAATTACTAGGATTGAATGGTGGTGGCATTAGGTTTAATGGATGCATGCAGATGGGGGGTATATGAGGAGGTGCACCAACAAAAGGATTAAATGTATTTCCCCCAGTATTCCCCGATGACTGAATTTATTGATTTGGTGGATGAAGTGGTGCATATGGTGTGGGGGTAGGACCTTGCAGTTTATTAGGATCTTGTAGATTGTTAGGACCTTGCGAATTGTTAACTTTAGGTGCCACACCCATGACTGAAATCCAAATAGAGGAAGATGGCATTTGATAGACCACATGATTTTTGAACCTCGATTGATACTAGGTGCCTTGGGGTAACTTGAGGAACTTGAGGAACCTAAGGGACTAACGGTCCTTGATTAGCTTGAGAGCTTTGAGGATCCTATGGTTGATAAGGTATGGTGCTAACAAATTGTGACATGTCAAACCTAGGTGGTGGATTAGTACCCCTCATAAGTAATGTGGCAAGGATCTTATCTCCACGTTGAACAAGGAGGTGATCAATCATTTGGACATTAGTAGGATTGCTAAGATACTCATTGACAGTTAACTCAGGTTGGTTGACCATACCCTTAGTTCCCGAGTCTTGGACAAGGACACTAGAGTGTTGTGATCCATAGTTAGTGGGCTAATTAGGAGGATACTATGGTTGACCATCTTGAGACTATTGTAGTTCGATGCATTTCTTTTCTTGTGATCATGTGGTAACGAGCATGAAAATGTAGATGAATAGAAGATGAAGGTAAAGTGAACCTCTAGGATACACCTAATTAATGATGACCTAGATGGCTAATTAAAGGATTCCTAGGATGATGGACTAGTTGATTAGATGATCGATAAGATGATTGTAGGCTGTTGATTAGATAGGATAGGATAGGATTGGATGATAGGATTAAGTTCAGACTAGAAGTAAGAGCTTAACTAGATGATGTAGGATGATGATGATTGGATTGAATGATAAAAAGGATGATTATGGCACAAATCCACCTCTAGATGGAAGTAGATTTAGGAGGTCACAAACGATTACTAACTTAGGATGAAGTTCCTAAGTGAGTATGGATGATAATGATTAGGGTTAGTTAACTAACCCAATTGGATAAAAATCCCCTAAATTAACATCTAGGGGATTCATATTGATTGATCGATGATTGATATGCTTTCTATGGATGTCCTAGTATGAACGTATGTGATTAAATTAACAATTGGAGGAATTTCAGAAAATGCAGATGCATAAAAATGGAAATTGCGAGAAATCAGATGATGATAAAATTTTTTCAATCACATGAATAAACTCAGAACAATGTAGGATTTTAGTGGTCAAACGGGTTCACACTCTATTTTTTATATGGAAAGTGGATTTGCCTCTATATATAGCTAATTTTCCTCTCTAGATCACGGGTTCACCTATCCAAGATGCCGTGGGTTCACCCCTGCGAGTAGTAGGATTGCCAATCTAGGGTTCACAGGTTTGCCTATGCCCTCTAGCTATACAGATCAGATCATGAGATTTCCCAAATAGGTAGCGGATTTGTCTATAACAGAGGATGTACAGACTAGAATGCAAGATCACCTATCTATGATGCAAGATAACCTCTATCTTCGGATGTATAGACACGGTGTGAAAATGCCTATCTAGGACTTGAGATTTCATATTTTTGAGATGTACAGATGTAGAGGGTACAAAATAACAAACGAAATCACCTTTGAAAGAGGAAAGATCACTTATCTAGATGATCGGTGTATGGAAGACTCGAATGGATTCACCCCTTTGGGGTGTAAGATCACCTATTTAAGGAAGAACATACGGACCTAGGGTGCAATTATCTCTCGAGGAGGCAAGATCACCTAAGGGGGAAGCAAATTCACCTCTATGAAAAGAAAGTTCACCTATCAGGGCTGATTGACTGGACGAACTAGACAAAGACATAGGATCACCCTTCATAGGGTAGGATTGCCTATCCACAATGCAGATTCACCTCTGTGAGAAGTAGATTCACCCTTAGGGAATAGATGGACTATGGCTAAGGACCAAAAACAAAAAAAAGCAGATAGTGGGCAAGGACTGACTCAGACTGAAGACACACATTGGTATTACACAAGAAGACATGCTAGGAAACACAATCCTAGAATCAGTATCAAGGGGTTACAAAATTGATGTAGGCCCACCACCTTGAGGGGTTAATACTCCATGATAATCAAGTGGGAACACCCTTTCTCGTAAAGGTGGATAGGTAGAGATCTAATGGCACATGGTTGTCAATAAATGCCACAGGCTCACCTTCTCTCTCTCCTTGAGAACTATCATAGTTCACCATGAGGATTTCTATCGCAACCTAAGGGAGTATGTGGTGAGTAAATTTGGGGTACGATTTGCATCTCCTACACTACACCAAGTTGTAGCTAAAACACAAGTCTGAAACTAGGTTATACAGGCTATCTCGTGAGTCCTCGATACACTAGGAGGGTGCATGAGGCACAATTGTGAACACAATCCTATCACAAGAATGGATCGGGAGCCCTAGTGAGGTATTGGAAACTCAGACCAACCCTTCACACCTAACTAGGAATCACCCTAGTATTAGTGCTTCACCAGAAACAATGTGACTAGATTGGGGTACAACTTTAGTTCTCCCCCATTTATAAACCTTGTTAGTAACATGTGGTTGAGATTGTCCCTCGGGTGATGAAATCCCAAGTAGGCCTCACTAAAGCACATGAAATGATAGGAATTTCTGATCCCCAAGCTCACATGAGGCACAAGGGGAGAGCATACGTCAACAACCCGCTCCCAAACATAGAAAACAAGGTTAATTGACACTTTAAGAAATTGAAGTGTGCCTAATTAGTTTGGGAAAAAAACTATGATAATGTCTTAGATTGATCATCCTACAAACACAAGTTAGTAGTTTAACTACTAGTCTTGGAAAAATAACAAGTTGCACAAGCATTAGAAAAATATCACAAACATTGATAGACAAGTGAGCTAATTAGTATCCAAACCAAAAGCAAATTGAAAGCATAAACTAAAAAAATTTAAGGGTCTAGTTTACCACAGGTTCATCCCTTTGGAGGGTGGATCCACCTTTGTATGGGTTGTAGGATCACCTTTGGAGTGGAAAGGCGTATGCAAAATCACCTCTTTGACACTAGCGAGTTTGCTTGTTTTGGTAGCAAGTTCGCCTATTTGTACGACCTAAGGCGTATTTTCCTCTGCAAGTCAAGTCTCAGATTCACGATGTAAGTTCGCCTGTTCTAAGGAGTGGTAGGTGCACAATTACCTCTTCTAAAGTAGATTTTCCCCTGCGGTCAAGTGAGTTCGCCCGTCGGGTAGATTTGCCTATGTAGTGAAGAAAAGTTTGAACCTGCAAAAATGGAATCAACAAAAAACTTCAGGGACTTGTGATATGGGTCCTACCAATCATGCCAAAAATGTGTGCAGGTGTGAATTCTAACCTAAAAATGCAAGAAACACAAAGTAAAATGCAAGAAAGAAAGCACAAATGACACCTCACAATAAGCCTAGTTGAATCTAAACAAAATAGAATAAAAACAAATAATTTTACCTTGACTAGATTGTTCTTTTGGTTGGCCCTTTGATTTGTTGAAAATGTGTGCTACTTGCTTGATAAAATGGCTAAAATCTAAATGCAGATGGTGGGGAATTCGATGGTGAGCACAATGGTGGCCATGGATATGTGATTGGATGCAAGATTCAAGCTCAAAATGCTACAAAAATGGTGGTAGTATGGCTAGTGCATGAGAGCTCTAAAGTTGGCTAAGTGTGTGATAATAGAATGAAGCAAATTTTTTATTTTTAGGGAACTTCCTCCAAAATAATGGAGAGCTAGGATTAATCCTAGGGCAAGAGATCAATGGTTGAGATGTCTTGAGACATCTCAACTCATCTCATGATGACATGTGGAGGCTTAGGTAGAAAAGATAGGATGAGATGGCAATGAGGTGGAGGTGAGGTGGAGGTACTTGCAAGTACCTTGGGAATGGGAAATATCTCCTCATAAAGGAGTTTCTTGTCCATTTGTACAATGATAAGACAAGAGAGAAATTAAAAATTCCTCAAAAATCCTCACGTGAATATCAACTTTTGGGTAAGAGATATGTAAAAAAGTTAGCTTTTCGACACTCGTTGTGCAACATTGAAGTCAAATGTTTGAAATTTTCTTTCTGAATTATCTATGCAACATCAAAAGGTAATATTGGATGGATTTTATTTATCTCATATTTATCTTTTAAATCAAATTGAAAAGTTAAAATGGGTGGTGGTGAAATATTTTATATTCTTTATGTAATTCCACATTTTCTCCATGTAATTGCTCTGAGTTATTTTGAGGTGTTTCCACATCATTTTTAGAATTTTTAAATTTGCAAATTCAGAACCACCAAGGGCAGGTTTGTAATGCCTCTTTGAAGGAAATCTATTGATGGAAGGAAGGGTCCAATGCATGGAAACAATGCTACACCCAACTTGAGAGGAAAGGCATGGGAGATGAGAAGGTGGTTGCCCACCTGTTGGGCACAATAAAACTTATTGAGGGCTATGTGGGGGAAAATGAGGAACTGGGTGAAGGTTGGAGGACAATATGGAGGTGAAGGAGAGAAGGAAGAAGAAGGAAAGAAGGAGAGGAGGAGTTGCAGATGGAGTTGGAAAACAGATTTGTGAAGGGTCATTAAGAGTGAAGATCCATTGAGAGCCAAACACTGTAAACTTTATGTTGCTGATTTATTCTCACATAAATTTTGTAATTGTTACAACATGGTTGAATGTGATTTTCAGATTTAAATGTTAGTTTTTCTTTGTTCAATAACTGTGATCTTGTGTTTAAGGATGGGTTGTTTGTTCTTGCATCAAATGGTATTAGATCCAAAGGTTTTGAGTGCATAGGCAGAGCACTGAACGTGAGTTAGTCTATGCCAAGACTTGCAGGTGAAGAGTGGTGAAGAGTGAAGTAGTGAAGTTGTGAGAAATATTTTTTGTTGTAGGTATGTAAGAGGTCATGTGACTACTATCCTCTAGCAGAGATAAAGTTGCATAGAAGGTGTAGAGTTCCTCCACTGGGAGAGAGTGGGTAGGGGAGGCATCTTCTAGAGTCTTTATTGGGTAGAGGGTAGTGTTATGTGAGAAATTATTTTTGCAGAATGTGTGATATATTGTAGCAACAAATGAGATGGGTATACTCATGAGGAAGAAGATTGTGATATGGGAATGTTACAAAAAATATCAAAAGAGGAGGATCTCTTCAATGATCATGCATATAATGCAAGGTTGGACAGATTAGAACTATTGCAACATGGAAGGATAGCCAAGAGGCAAGAAGCAAGAATGTGTGGTGGAAGCATGCCCTGAGAAAGAATGAAAAATGAAGGTGAAGAAGATTTAGAAGTAGACATGACAAAGTTTGAAGGCCCTAGGTTTGACAAGCAAGTGGGTGAAGAGGAGAATGATGTCCTATGGAAAGAGGAGATGAAGAAAATAAACTAGATGCTAGAAGGATATTGGATAAACAACTAGGAAGTGCTGAATGGTAAAAAAAAAAATAAAGCACAAGAAGGAGGCAGATACATGTGGAAGATTTCTATTTTCATGAAGATGCTATAGGTGGGAGACTTGGTACAATAGTTAAAGATGTGAAGATGATGATGAGAGTACATGGGGTAGATGAAAACCTCATAATGAAGGATGGGATGAAGTTTGTAGCTGAAGATGACATCAAAAAAATTACAACAAAGAAAGAGGAGGTAAATTTGTTTGCATTTTGTGATGATATTGTTTTGCATTCATTTGTAATGTTGAGGGTTGAGGATTATGGAGAAGAACAGATGGAAACTGTTGATTTCCATGAAGTTTTAAAGGTAAATTTATGTGTGTATGCTACAGGTGTTGATGTGCATGATGAGAAAACTTGGTGGAGGTGGTTAGATTTTGGTGGGTCAAAACCAACAGAAGAGGAGAAGAATGGTAAGTAGATTTGTTGGAGGAGAGCAAAGCTAGTTTCAGCAAGATGTTGGAATAAGATGAAGAAATAATTTCATGTGCACTTTAGATAGTGATAGATTTCATTGTAGATTTCTTGCAATCTAAAAGAATGGTTCTACCATTCAACTCCACTTTTGTGAGCTTATGCTCACAAACATCTTATTTAACGTGCTTGATGTAGGAGTATCTAGGTCCATAGGCAATCCTGCATTGCCTAAAAACATTTTTTTGTTGTTTTCTTTAGTTTTGGTATGTTTTTATCCTTTTTAGGCATCTCTTAGCATTGGAAAACCTCTCACATGACTAAATTTTTAAAATTTGTGTTTTTGCTCTATCGTAGTTTAAGGCTCTCACAGACAGTTTTATAGAAACAATTGTTTCCAAAGATCTATATGAGTTGGGAAAAAATATTTTCACAAGGGTATTCTCGGATGTTTCTCACTGAATGTGCAAAAAGAATTGTTGCCAAATATTTCACCATTTGGGAGAATTTAAAATACTTTGTTCGTGGCTAACAGTTTATGGGAAACTTAATTTCTCGAGCTTTGTAAAGGTTGGAAAAAAATTATTTGGAGGGAAGCATTGTAATGAAATGATTCACATCCTTATAAAGTTTCACACAAATATGAGCTTCTAGGTAATAGATGCAAAAAATCAGTTTTCTACACCTACTGCGCAGTGTCGAAGTCACATGTTTGAAAATTTCTTTCCAAATTGTCTATACCATACAAAAGTAATGTTAAGTGGATTTTATTTATCTCATATTCATCTTTTGAAGCAAATTGAAAAGTCAAAATGGGCAGTAGCAGAAGATTTTATATTCCTTATGTAATTCCACCTTTTCTCCATGTAATCACTCTGAACTATTCCAGGGTATTTCCATGTCATTTTTATAATTTTTAAATCTGAAAATTCAAAACCACTAAGGGAAGGTTTGTAACACCTCTTTAAAGGAAATTTATTGATGGAAGGAAGAGGCCAATGCATGGAAAAGTGCCACACCCAACTTGGGAGGAAAGGCGTGGGAGATGAGAAGGTGGTTGTCCACCTGCTTGGCCTTTATTTTTCAGTAATAAAACTTGTTGAGGGTTGTGTGGGATAAAAGGAGGAACTGGGTGAAGGTTGGGGGATATCATGGAGGTGAAGGAGAGAAGGACGAAGGAAAGGAGGAGAGGAGGAGCTATAAATGGAGTTGGACAATAAATTTGTGAAGGTTCATTCAGAATGAATAGCCATTGAGAGCCAAACAATGTAAACTTTATGTTGCTCATTTTATTCTTACATAAATTTTGTGATTATTACAACATGGTTGAATGTGATTTTCAGATTTAAATGTTATAGTGTTTCTCTATTCAATCATTGTGATCTTGTGAGTTTGAGGATGGGTTTGTTCTTGCATTAGAAAAATATCAAATCTTAATAGAGTTCTTATAGCTAAAATCAAGTGGAGATTTATGAAGGAGAACAAAACTTTGAGACATGCACAACAAGTTGGGTCCACAAAATGTTCAAAAAGTGGAAGTGTTTCCCTTGAATTTCAAAATTTGTCACAGATGGACTAAAAATTTGAAGCATTTACACATTGAATCTTAAAAATGTTGAGTAATATGAAATTTAGTATTTTGAGTCTAGTTTTCAAATATGTAATTTATTCTACTACCTAGATGATAAAAAATATATTTTAGTAGGCATGTATAAGATCCACTTTTTAAAAGTCATTTTTTTAGGACCATACCATGCACATGTACGAACACCATAATTTGACCTAAATAAAAGTATATTTATAATTCCTTTTGGGGAAATATGTGTAATAAATTGAAGATTGATGGGAATGTTTTTTTTTTTAATTTATTGATCCTAATTGCTATTTTTGAAAACCCTTGTGTACGAACACCATACTTTGACCTAAACTAATCATTTTTTGAATTTTTTTCAATGTGTAAATAATTGTTTGTAGGTTGATGCCACATAATTTTTTTTACGAGAAAATTAATAAGTTAAAAGATTAAAAAATAAAAAAACATGACATTTCAAGTTTATGAACTAGTTTTCTTAGAAATTAATTAAAAATAGGAAAAATACAATCATAAAAAAAAAACATATTTGAAAACAAACAATGTTGTCTATAATGGGTTTTAATTTCAAAAATAATTTTGAAAAAAAACTTGTCAACCATATTGTCAAAGTCAGTTATTTCTCTTGACATTGCCATGACCTTGTATTTGCAGGTCCAAGACTAAGGGTTATGTTACCATGCCTTTTTGTAATAACCCCACTCAACCTCTAGAAAAATCGTATAAAGTTGACCGCTTCAAAAATTTCCTTGGGTGTAAGAACATTAACAAGAGAGGCAATTAGTTCGCCCAAAGACATTAGATGCGAGACTCATTAGATAAGATATCATTGATTAAGGAGAAAGAAATCAATTTGATCCATGCATTAGTTAGTTAAGAGTGTTAAAGGTAGATCAATCAATGCTTAATTAGTTAAGGGTGTTAAAAGGTAATTTAATCAAAGTGTAGTTAGTTAGTTAATGATTAGTTAATCA
The DNA here is from genome assembly GCA_007258455.2 of Sequoia sempervirens. Taxonomy (NCBI): domain Eukaryota; kingdom Viridiplantae; phylum Streptophyta; class Pinopsida; order Cupressales; family Cupressaceae; genus Sequoia; species Sequoia sempervirens. Next base: position 8,678 of record VDFB02161712.1, read on the forward strand.
AAAGAGACATGAGTGAGAAGATACAACTCCTCACATCATGCCCAATCAAATGCTATATGAGGAGGATCAAAATTCATCCAAGGTGGATATAGAAGTTTTGTAATTTATATTCTAAAAACTTAGATCGAGTGCTCTAAAGAGCCTACGACTGACCAAAGGAATGGATCGATGTTCAATTAGTAAATTTTAGACACAATGGCTAGGAAAATCACATGGATATAGAGACCGAGTTAGGGAAATTGATCAGATAACCTTCAAACACATGAACACTCATTCATTAGTTAGACACAGTGCCAAGTAAAAATTGTAAGAATATATACATAGCGAATTTAGAAAATTGATCATCTATTAAAGACATAATTCTCTTGCATATGTTAACACATGATTTTAAATTGATAAATCATAAGCAACACATATACTTTCTTGGAAAAATTCCATTATTGAATGAATAATTGAATAAGATTCTTATTTCAAAATTTATATCAAAAATACTTTCTCCTATTAATATTTTGTTAGAGTAAAATAAATTAATTAATTTTACCTCCTCTTAAGATTTCACTTTATGCATATATTAGTCATTTAATAATTAATATTTAATTATTAAATGCTCTCACCTTAGGGTTAGGTTTTCCTTTTCGGTGTTGATCTCCTTTTTAAGGATTGATCTCTTGTATTGTAATTAATTCTTGATTCATTTTTTCCTCTGATAATAGATCTTGCACTTTGTCAGAGCCAAAACCCTCGTCTTCATTCTCTCTCTTTCTCTGTGACAAGTTTCTTGCATGCAGGTTTCTTTGGGTTCTGTGGATTTGTATTTCTCAAATCCTACATGGTATCAGAGCCAGATCTGCTGCAGCCTGTTCAGTCTTTTGAAAGTTATTGAGATCCAGGTTTTGGTTGCTTCAGATCTATTTTTTTTGTCTTCTAGTTTTTTGGAATAGGGGGGGTACTTTTTTTTGGTGCACTTTGAGCCCAAACGGACCTCACCGTTGAGCTCGCAGCGCCCAAAAACCCCTATTTTCATATAATATCGTCCGATTGGACGGTTATCCGGAAGGGGAAATTTTTTTTGCCCCAAAGGCATTATTCCGGAGGCGATAGTCTGAAACCGCGAGAAAATTAAAAAATCAATTTTTTGCATTTTGGTAGCCGATACAGCGATACAGTGACCACTCGCCCCGCCGCTCATTAGAAGCGAACAACCGTAGCCCAAACAGCCAGCCGTGAAACTACACCCACCACCGACAACCTTGTGATGATCATCGCCAGTGATCGCGCAGTAATTAGCCATGAAACGTTACCGCCAGCAAACGACCAGCCTTGAGCATCACCGGTCAGAAGGCCGAGCCGCGAGAACCACCATGGCCTTAAAGTCTTTTTACCTCTTCCGGTAAATCAGGTATAAATCGGGCGTCCAATCTCCGTTTTTCACAAATGAATAGGCGTTGGAAAGCTGGCTCTGCGCCCGTTCTAATGGTCCAGGAATTTTTTCATATTTTTCCATTTTTATTGCATTTTTTCGCAGTCAAAGTCTGATGAGCCTTTTGCACTCCAAGGGGCATAACTTGCTCATTTTTGCTCCGTTTTTCGAAAGTGAATAGGCGTCGGAAAGGTGGTTCTGTGCTCTTTCCAGATCTGCAACTTGTTTCATCAGTAATTTTACCAAGTACACAGAATTTTGTCTGAAGCATTTTTTGCTTTCTCAAGCTTTTCAGCTTTTAAAATTGTAATGGGGTTTGGTTTCTCGTATTGTGGGGGGTGTTTTTTTTCTTGCTTTTTGTAATTTTCATCAGAAAACTAGAATACCAAAACTCTCAAAACAAACAAACCCCTTCTGCATCTTCTGTCTAGTTCTGAAAGACCACTTAATAATAATAAAAAAAATTCAGAGCAGTTGAGACACAGTTCACAGGATGGCCAACAGACCTATTGAACTTCTTACACCGCATAATTACCACACTTGGAAGGGTCACATAATGACTCTTCTCCAGTCTCGAGGGTTATGGTCCTGTTTGGATGAGGTTCAGCCTTAGTTGACACGTGCCTTTGAGGTTATGCAGCACATGAACAATATGGATCAGGCTATGGGATTGATGGCTTTACACATTTCTGACAGTCTCTTGTTTCATCTTGAGGGTTGTCTCACTCCTCGAGCCATTTGGACCAATTTTGATGGGCTTTTTGGTACTATCAACGAGTTCAGAGCTTTGCAGCTTGAGGCAGAGTTAACTTCCTTGGTACCTGATTCGTTTGCCTCTATTGAGGACTTTCTGATGAAGTTTAAACAGCAAAGATCTATCTTGCAGGGTTGTGGTAAGACTAAGACTGATACAGAGTGCATTTTCCTGATCCTCTCCAAGCTTCGGGGTCCATTTCAGATCTTCTCTTTGACCTTCTATTCCACCATGGATGCCTTGGGTGCTTGACATGTCATGCCTTCCTTTGAGGTCTTTTGTGATCGTCTGACTCGTGAGCAAGCTAAGCTTAAGCAGTTGGATTCACTTTCAGGTTCACAGAACCAAGCGTTGGTAGCCCAGTCCTCCACGGGAAAACAAAATCATAAACCAAAGACCACAGAGCATTGGAAGGATTCCAGTTCATAGCACATCTCTGATTCACCTTCTCCTAAGGGGGAATCATCGAAGAAAGATAGACCTAAGTGTGCTTATTGTAATAAGCCAGGACATTCTGAGTCCAAGTGTTATGAGAAGAAGATAGATGGATATGCCAAACAGGTTTCAGATTTGACAGCTCTTCTTGAGAGGAACAATATTCATCACTCTTCTTCATCTACATCAGGCGAGTCTTCTTCTTCATCTTCATTCCAGTTAGATGGACAGGCCCCACATAAGGGTCATGCATTATGTGCAACCACTAGTTCACATTCATCTAGATGGCTATTGGATTCAGGTGCTTCACACCATATGGCATCTTCTCAGGACATGTTCTCATCCTTCGAGGCTACATCCTCACCACACATATTGATGGGTAATAACACTTATATGAGTGTATGTGGGAAAGGTTCTATCAACATTGATGATGGTACATTCAATGATGTACTATGTGTTCCATCTTTGTCCACTAACCTTCTCTCCATCTATCAGATTGCTCACAGTGGGACAGGGAAGACAGTTGAGTTTACACCTGATTCAGTGCACATCAGAGACATTCAGACTGGCAACATTGTTGCAACAGGGACAGTTGATCACTCTTCCCGATTGTATGCATTCACACACTTTGGTCCACCATCTCCATTGTCTGAGTTTTCCTCTCTTTCTACAAGAGAGCATGCAGTATCTAAGGTGAAGTTTGGTCACTTGAACTTATGTGTTCTTCCATCTATTCATGAGACTAGTGTTGAGACTTCTACACCTCTACCTCCTGTTGAGATCACATCTATTCAACAGGATTCCTCTTCAGCTATGACTAACATTGTTGCTCCTCTCATCAAGCCATTAAGTGTAGTTGTTGAGGCCATATCAGAGGAAATTCCTTTCCTCACAGATGACAGTATCAGAACACCTGTTATCCCATCTTCATTGGAGATTCCATTTTAGGATCATCTTGAGTTGTTTGATTCACCATCTTGTTATTCAGACACTCATACTGCAGTTCCATTCTTTAGTGAGCATCATCCAGGTTTTCCATTTTCACCTCACATTCAAGGATTTCCTCTTCCTCGACCATTGGATCTGTTTCTTCCTCCGAGGAGATGCATTGTTTTGATCATTGGCACAGGGGTTCTCTCATTCTGGGGGGGTTTTGGAGCCTCTTCTCTCTCCTATGGGGGAACATATTTTGTACTTGCATGATAGAAGCAGTCCTTGGGGGGTCTTTGTGAGGCCTTCCTTCCTTCATGTTTTTTTTCAGCATGTTTCTTTATCTCTTTTTGGAGAGGAGTTTTTTTCCCACTGGGTTTTCTCCTTTACTCTGCTTTATAGAGATTTTCTTGTATTCGGGTACCTGATCAGGCCATGTTGCCGGGACCCTCTGTTGCATTGTAGTTCCTTTGCTTTCTTCTGCATTGTTTGTAGCTGCATTGTAGCTCATCTTAAGGGGGGGTGTTAGAGTAAAATAATTAATTAATTTTACTCTCCTCTTAAGATTTCACTTTATGCATATTTTAGTCATTTAATAATTAATATTAAATGCTCACACCTTAGGGTTAGGTTTTCCTTTTTCGGTGTTGATCTCCTTTTTAAGGATTGATCTCTTGTATTGTAATTAATTCTTGATTCATTTTTTCCTCTGATAATAGATCTTGCACTTTGTCAGAGCCAAAACCCTTGTCTTCGTTCTCTCGCTTTCTCTGTGATAGGTTTCTTGCATGTAGGTTTCTTTGGGTTCTGTGGATTTGTATTTCTCAAATCCTATATTTAAGTGTCCATTGATCAGGACTAGTGTGAATTAGTAAGTTAGAGTTGTTCTTTAAGATTTAAAGTGCATAGTAGAGGTCTATAACCATTTTTACCCTCTCTTAAAAACATTAGTTCTTTAGCATATTTTGATATTGTAAGATTGAAGGTAAAATACAAAGCAATCTCTACAAGGGACATTACGATTGATATCATAGTTGGCAAAACCTACTAGCCTATGAAGGTTTATGAGTGAGAGGGAGAGAAGATATTATAACATGGTGATAAGAACATAGTGGAAACTTTCCCAATCCTTGAAAGTTGAGACAACCTCCCATATCTTGGACATCTACAAAGGTTCATCATTAAATAACAACCCTAACCGTCCTAAATCTTTGAATAGTAAACAAAGAGGAAAAAATATGGGAGATAGAGAAGATATCATTGACCATATGGATCAATTCATTGCAGAACAAAAAAATACTCAACAATGAATGACACAATTATTGGACACATTAACTCAAGTCATGATAAATACAAACAACAATAACAACCATGGTGGTAATAGTTGAGGCAATGAAGACAATTAAATCAACAATAGAACTCCAAACCATCATGTTCCAACCATTTCTAGACCCATGATACCGACCTTTCCACCTAGAGTGGAACATCAAGAAGGAAATGAACCTACAATAGTAGAGTTACAAGATCAGTTCTTCCAAGATTGGATAGATGGAGGATTGCAAAAAGATATGTCCCTAAGAGATTACATGGACATAAGAATAAAGAATTTTACCAACAAGGGTATTAGAGACCATTACAATGATCTAAGGAGGAAAATTGGTAAGCTTAGCTTGCAAAATTTTGATGGTTCAGGAAACACCAC